>MU107541.1:0-48679 GCA_012274485.2 Sinapis alba
CAGCTGCCTTAGAACTCTTCCGACCTTCTTTCCTTTTTGCCTCCCTCGATCCTGGTTAAGTCTCACCCTTCCGGGCCCTTAACCGCCTTTCCAGCCATGATACGCTTGTCTTTAGGTCCTATGACCTGACTGGTACGTCTCCTCGTACCATGGCTGTGCCCAAAGCCTCAGCCAGATTCAGGGACATGACAGATAGGCTGATATGATCAGCCTTAACCGTACTGAATGGAAGGATTTAACTCAACATACCATTGACTGTCCAAACTGGTCCCATCAGTACATGAAAAACTGACCCATATGTACTTATAGGATGATAAAATCAGTCTTCCTTACTGCCTGGAAGGACCAAGGACTGTCCAGACTGGTCATTCCGGCCATGAAAAATCGACCCACATGTACTGATAGGCTTATATGATAAGCCTTATCTATACTAAATGAAAGGATTTAATTCAACGGACCATGGACTGTCCGGACTGGTCCCATTAGTACAAGAAAAATGACCCATACGTACTGATAGGCTGTTACGATCAGCCATCAGTACTGCCTGGAAGGACCAAGGAGTGTCCAGACTGGTCCATCATGCCATTAAAAGTCGACCCATACGTACTGATAGGCTGATATGATCAGCCTTAACCGTACTGAATGGAAGGATTTAACTCACCATACCATGGACTGTCCAGACTGGTCCCATCAGTACATGAAAAACTGACCCATACGTACTGATAGGTTGATACGATCAGCCATCTGTACTGCCTGGAAGGACCAAGGATTGTCCAGACTAGTCCATCTGGCCATGAAAAATCTACCCACACGTACTGATAGGCTGATATGATCAGCCTTAACCGTACTGAATGGAAGGATTTAACTCAACATACCATTGACTGTCCAGACTGGCCCCATCAAAACATAAAAAATGAACCATACGTACTGATAGGCTGATACGATCAACCATCCGTACTGCCTGGATGGACCATGGACTGTCCAGACTGGTCCATCAGGCCATGCAAAATCGAGCCACACATACTGATAGGCTGATATGATCAGCCTTATCCATACTGAATGGAAGGATTTAACTCAACGGACCATGGACTGCCAGACTGGTCCCATGAGTACATGGAAAATAACCCATACGTACTGATAGGCTGATACGATCAGCCATCCGTACTGCCTGGAAGGACCAAGACTGTCCAGACTAGTCCATCAGGCCATGAAAAATCGCTCCCCTACATACTGATAGGCTGATATGATCAGCCTTAACCGTACTGAATAGAAGGATTTAACTCAACATACCATGGACTGTCCAGACTGGTCCCATCATTACATGAAAAACTGACCCATACGTACTGATAGGATGATACAATCAGCCTTCCGTAGTGCCTGGAAGGACCAAGGACTGTCCAGACTGGTCATTCAGGCCATGAAAAATCGACCCATACGTACTGATAGGCTGATATGATCAACCTTATCCATACTGAATGGAATGATTGAACTCAACGGACCATGGACTGTCCAGACTAGTCCCATCAATACATGAAAAATGACCCATGCGTTCTGATAGGCTGATATGATCAGCCATCCGTACTGCCTGGAAGGACCAAGGACTGTCCAGACTGGTCCATCAGGCCATGAAAAATTGCTCCCATATGTACTGATAGGCTGATATGATCAGCCTTAACCGTACTGAATGAAAGGATTTAACTCAACATACCATGGACTTTCCTGACTGGTCCCATCAGTACATGAAAAACTGACCCATACGTATTGATAGGATGATACAATCAGCCTTCCGTACTGCCTGGAAGGACCAAGGACTGTCCAGACTGGTCATTCAGGCCATGAAAAATCGCCCACACGTACTGATAGGCTGATATGATCATTCTTATCCATACTGAATGGAAGGATTTAACTCAACGGACCATGGACTGTCCAGACTGGTCCCATCAGTACATGGAAAATGACCCATACGTACTGATAGGCTGATACGATCAGCCATCCGTACTTCCTAGAAGGACAAAGACTGTCCAGACTAGTCCATCTGGCCATGAAAAATCTACCCACACGTACTGATAGGCTGATATGATCAGCCTTATCTGTACTGAATGGAAGGATTTAACTCAATAGACAATGGACTGTCAAGCCTGGCCCCATCAGTACGAAAAATAAAACATACGTACTGATAGGCTGATACGATCAGCCATCAGTACTTCCTGGAAGGACCAAGGACTGTCCAGACTGGTTCATCATGCCATTAAAAATCGACCCATACGTACTGGTAAGCTGATATGATCAGCTTTAACTAGGAAAGGAGAGGCTGAATGGAAGGATTTAACTCAACAGACCATGTACTGCTTGGATGGACCAAGGACTGTCCTGACTGGTCCATCAGGCCATGAAAAATTGACCCACACGTACTGATAGGCTGATATGATCAGCCTTATCCATACTGAATGGAAGGATTTAACTCAACGGACCATGGACTGTCCAGACTGGTCCAATCAGAACATGAAAAATGACCCATACGTACTGATAGTCTGATATGATCAGCCATCCGTACTGCTTGGATGGACCAATGACTGTCCAGACTAGTCCATCAGGCCATGAAAAATTGGTCCACACGTACTGATAGGCTTATATGATCGGCCTTATCTATACTGAGTGAAAGGATTTAATTCAACAGACCATGGACTGTCCAGACTGGTCCCATTAGTACAAGAAAAATTACCCATACGTACTGATAGGCTGTTACGATCAGCCATCAGTACTGCCTGGAAGGACCAAGGACTGTCCAGACTGGTCCATCATGCCATTAAAAATCGAGCCATACGTACTGATAGGCTGATATGATCAGTCTCAACCAGGAAAGGATAGGCTGAATGGAAGGATTTAACTCAACAGACCATGGACTGTCCAATCAGTACATGAAAAACTGACCCATACGTATTGATAGGCTAATACAATCAGCCATCCGTACTGCCTGGATGGACCAAGGAATGTCCTGACTTGTCCATCAGGCCATGAAAAATCGACCTATACGTACTGAATGGAAGGATTTAACTCAATGGACCATGGACTGGCCAGACTAGCCCCATCAGTACATGAAAAATAACCATACGTACGGATAGGCTGATACAATAAGCCATCTGTACTGCCTGGATGGACCAAGGACAGTCCATACTGGTCCATCAGGCCATGAAAAATCGAGCCACACGTACTGATAGGCTGATATGATCAACCTTATCCGTATTGAATGGAAGGATTTAACTCAATGGACCATGGACTGTCTAGACTGCTCCCATCAGTACATGGAAAATGACCCATACATATTGATGACTGATAGGATCAAGGACTGTCCAGACTGGTCATTCAGGCCATGAAAAATCGACCCACACATACTAATAGGCTGATATATCAGCCTTATCCATACTTAGTGGAAGGATTTAACTCAACGGACCATGGAATGTTCAGACTTGTCCCATCAGCACATGAAAAAATGACCCATACGTAATGATAGGCTGATATGATCAGCCATCCGTACTGCCTACAAGGACCAAGGACTGTCCAGAAAGGTCCATCAGACCATGAAAATCCGATCCATACGTACTGATAGGCTGATATGATCAGCCTTAACCGTACTGAATGGAAGGATTTAACTCAACATACCATGGATTTTCTATACTGGTCCCATCAGTACATGAAAAACTAACCCATACGTACTGATAGGCTGATACGATCAGCCATTTGTACTGCCTGGAAGGACCAAGGACTGTCCAGACTAGTCCATCTGGCCATGAAAACCTACCCACCCGTACTGCTAGGCTGATATGATCAGGCTTATCCCTACTGAATGGAAGGATTTAACTCAACGGACCATGGACTGTGTAGACTGGTCCCATCAGTACATGAAAAATGACCCATATGTATTGATAGGCTGATAGGCTCATCCATCCGTTTTGCCTGGATGGACCAAGGACTGTCCAGAATGGTCATTCAGGCCATGAAAAACCGACCCACACGTACTGATAGGCTGATATGATCAGCCTTATCCGTACTGAATGGAAGGATTTAACTCAACGAACCATGGACTGTCCAGACTGGTCCCATCAGTACATGAAAAATGACCCATACATACTGATAGGCTGATACGATCAGCCATATGTACTGCCTGGAAGGACCAAGGACTGTCTAGACTGGTCCATCAGACCATGAAAAATCGATCCATACGTACTGATAGGCTGATATGATCAGCCTTAACCGTACTGCATTGAAGGATTTAACTCAACATACTATGGACTGTCCAGACGGGTCCAATCAGTACATGAAAAACTGACCCATACGTACTGATAGGCTGATACGATCAGCCATATGTACTGCCTGGAAGGACCAAGGACTGTCCAGACTAGTCCATCTGGCCATGAAAAATCTACCCACACGTACTGATAGGCTGATATGATCAGCCTTATCCGTACTGAATGGAAGGATTTAACTCAACGGCTCATGGACTGCCTAGACTGCTCCCATCAGTACATGAAAAATGACCCATACGTATTGATAGGCTGATAGGATCAAGGACTGTCCAGACTGGTCATTCAGGCCATGAAAAATCGACCCACACGTACTGATAGGCTGATATATCAGCCTTATCCATACTTAATGGAAGGATTTAACTTAACGGACCATGGACTGTCCGGACTGGTCCCATCAATACATGTAAAATGACCCATATGTACTGATAGGCTGATACGAGCAGCCATCCGTACTGCCTGGAAGGACCAAGGACTGTCCAGACTTGTCCATCAGGCCATGAAAAATCGACCCATAAGTATTGATAGGCTTATATGACCAGCCTTATCCATACTGAAAGGAAGGATTTATTTCAACGGACCATGGACTGTCCGGACTGGTCCGATTAGTACATGAAAAATGACCCATTCGAACTGATAGGCTGATACGATCAACCATCTGTACTTCCTGGAAGGACCAATGACTGTCTAGACTGGTCCATCAGGCCATGAAAAATCAACTCATACGTACTGGTAGGCTGATATGATCAGCTTTAACCGTACTGAATGGAAGGAATTAACTAAACATACCATGGATTGTCTAGACTGGTCCCATCAGTACATGAAAAACTGACCCATACGTACTGATAGACTGATACGATCAGCCATCTGTTCTGCCTGGAAGGACCAAGGACTGTCCAGACTAGTCCATCTGGCCATGAAAAATCTACCCACTCGTACTGATAGGCTGATATAATCAGCCTTATCCGTATTGAATGGAAGGATTTAACTCAACGGACCATGGGCTAGCAAGACTGGCCCCATCAGTACATGAAAAATGAACCATACGTACTGATAGGCTGATATGATCAGCCATCCGTACTGCCTGGATGGACCAAGGAATGTCCAGACTGGTCCATTAGGCCATGGAAAATCGACCCACACGTATTGATAGGCTGATATTATCAGCCTTATCCCTACTGAATTGTAGGATTTAACTCAACGGACCATGGACTGTCTAGACTGGTCCCATCAGTACATGAAAAATGACCCATACGTATTGATAGGCTGATAGGATCATCCATCCGTACTGCCTGGATGGACCAAGGACTGTCCAGACTAGTCATTCAGGCCATGAAAAATCGACGCACACGTACTGATAGGCTGATATATCATCCTTATCCATACTTAATGGAAGGATTTAACTCAACGGACCATGGAATGTCCAGACTTGTCCCATCAGCACATGAAAAATGACTCATACGTACTGATAGGCTGATACGATCAGCCATCGGTACTACCTGGAAGGACCAAGGTCTGTCAATACAGGTCCATCAGGCCATGAAAAATCAACCCATACGTACTGATAGGCTGATATGATAAGCCTTAACCATACTGAATGGAAGGATTTAACTCAACAGACCATAGACTGTCCAGACTGGTCCCACCAGTACATGAAAAATGACCCATACATATGGATAGGATGATACGATCATCCATCCGTACTGCCTGGATGGACCAAGGAATGTACAGACTGGTCCATCAAGCCATGAAAAATGACCCATACAGACTGATTGGCTGATACGATCAGCCATCCGTACTGCCTGGAAGGACCAAGGACAATCTAAACTTGTCATTCAGGCCATAACAAATCGACCCATAAGTATTGATAGGCTTATATGATCAGCCTTATCCATACAGAATGGAAAGATTTAATTTAACGGACCAAGGACTGTCTTTACTGGTCCCATCAACACATGTAAAATGACCCATACGTACTGATAGACTGATACGATCAGCCATCAATACTGCCTGGAAGGACCAAGGACTGTCCAGACTTGTCCATCAGGCCATGAAAAATCGACCCATAACTATTAATAGGCTTATATTATCAGCCTTATCCATACTGAATGGAAGGTTTTAATTCAACGGACCATGGACTGTCCGGACTGGTCCCATTAGTACATGAAAAATGACCCACACATACTGATAGGCTGTTACGATCAGCCATCAGTACTTCCTGGAAAGACCAACGACTGTCCAAACTGGTCCATCATGCCATTAAAAAATCGACCCATATGTACTGGTAGGCTGATATGATCAGCCTTAACCTGGAAAGGATAGGCTGAATGGAAGGATTTAACTCAACAGACCATGGACTGTCCAGACTGGTCCTATCAGTACATGAAAAACTGACCCATACGTACCGATAGGCTGATACAATCAGCCATTTGTACTGCCTAGATGGACCAAGGACTGTCCTGACTGGTCCATCAGGCCATGAAAAATCGACCCACACGTACTGATAGGCGTATATGATCAGCCTTATCCGTACTGATTGGAAGGATTTAACTCAACAAACCATGGACTGTCCAAACTGGTGCCATCAGTACATGAAAAATGACCAATACGTACTGATAGGCTGATACGATCATCCATCCGTACTACCTGGAAGGACCAAGGACTGTCTAGACTGGTCCATCAGGCCATGAAAAATCGACCCACACGTACTGATAGGCTGATATATCAGCCTTATCCATACTTAATGGAAGGATTTAACTCAACGGACCATGGAATGTCCAGACTTGTCCCATCAGCACATGAAAAAATGACCCATACGAACTGATAGGCTGATACGATCAGCCATCCGTACAGCCTGGAAGGACCAAGGACTGTCCTGACTGGTCCATCAGGCCATGAAAAATCGAACCACACATACTGATAGGCATATATGATCAGCCTTGTCCGTAATGAATGGAAGGATTTAACTAAAGAACCATGGACTGTCCAGACTGGTGCCATCTGTACATGAAAAATGACCCATACGTACTGATAGGCTGATACGATCAGCCATCCGTACTGCCTGGAAGGACCAAGGACTGTCTAGACTGGTCCATCAGGCCATGAAAAATCAACCCATAGGTAGTGATAGGCTGATATGATCAGCCTTAACCGTACTGAATTGAAGGATTTAACTCAACATATTGGATTATCTAGACTGGTCCCATCAGTACATGAAAAACTGACCCATACGTACTGATAGGCTGATACGATCAGCCATCTGTACTGCCTGGAAGGACCAAGGACTGTCCAGACTAGTCCATCTGGCCATGAAAAATCTACCCACTCGTATTGAATTGAAGGATTTAACTCAACGGACCATGGACTGGCCAGAATGGCCCCATCAGTACATGAAAAACTGACCCATATGTACTTATAGGCTGATACAATCAGCCTTCCTTACTGCCTAGAAGGACCAAGGACTGTCTAGACTGGTCATTCAGGCCATGAAAAATCGACCCACTCGTACTGATAGGCTGATATGATCAGCCTTATCCATACTGAATGGAAGAACCAAGGACTATCCAAACTTGTCATTCAGGCCATGAAAAATCGACCCATAAGTATTGATAGGCTTATATGATCAGCCTTATCCATACTGAATGGAAAGATTTAATTCAACGGACCAAGGACTGTCCGGACTGGTCCCATCAATACATGTAAAATGACGCATACGTACTGATAGGCTGATACGATCAGCCATCCATACTTCCTGGAAGGACCAAGGACTGTCCAGACTTGTCCATCAGGCCATGAAAAATCGAACTGTAAGTATTGATAGGATTATATGATCAGCTTTATCCATACTGAATGTAAGGATTTAATTCAACGGACCATGGACTGTCCGGACTGGTCCCATTAGTACATGAAAAATGACCCATACGTACTGATAGGCTGTTACGATCAGCCATCAGTACTTCCTGGAAGGACCAAGGACTGTCCAGACTGGTCCATCATGCCATTAAAAATCGACCCATACGTACCGGTAGGCTGATATGATCAGCCTTAACCAGGAAAGGAAAGGCTGTATGGAAGGATTTAACTCAACAGACCATGGACTGTCCAGACTGGTCCCATCAGTACATGAAAAACTGACCCATACGTACTGATAGGCTGATACAATCAGCCATCCGTACTGCCTGGATGGACCAAGGACTGTCTTGACTGGTCCATCAGGCCATGAAAAATCGACCCACACGTACTAAAAGGCTGATAAGATCAGCCTTATTCGTACTGAATGGAAGGATTTAACTCAACAAACCATGGACTGTCCAGACTTGTCCCATCAGCACATGAAAAAATGACCCATACGAACTGATAGGCTGATACGATCAGCCATCATTACTGCCTGGAAGGACCAAGGACTGTCTAGACTGGTCCATCAGGCCATGAAAAATCAACCCATAGGTAGTGATAGGCTGATATGATCAGCCTTAACCATACTGAATGGAAGGAATTAACTAAACATACCATGGATTGTCTAGACTGGTCCCATCAGTACATAAAAAACTGACCCATACGTACTGATAGGCTGATACGATCAGCCATCTGTTCTGCCTGGAAGGACCAAGGACTGTCCAGACTAGTCCATATGGCCATGAAAAATCAACCCACTCGTACTGATAGGCTGATATAATCAGCCTTATCCGTACTGAATGGAAGGATTTAACTCAACGGACCATGGGCTGGCAAGACTGGCCCCATCAGTACATGAAAAATGAACCATACGTACTGATAGGCTGATATGATCAGCCATCCGTACTGCCTGGATGGACCAAGGAATGTCCAGACTTGTCATGTCCCCGATCCTCGATAGGACCGTGGGACGGACCATGGTACATAGGAATGCACAAAGTCAGGTCGTTAAACCTGAAATCAGGTGTATCATGGTCCAAAGGGATGGTTAAGTAAGTCGTGGTACGAGTACTTGATCATCGGCAGAAGGAAAACGGTAAAGGAAAGCTGGACGAGTGAACCGGAAGTTTAACATGGTCCGGGTCGAGCTCATCCAGCTGGATCACGAGTGTGGTTAGCTCACCTGAGGTTTGGTCAGCTCGCCGGAGCTGAAGTAATAGCTGGGTCAGCTGGGGCAGCTCGGGGGAAGCTCATCCCACCTCGGAGGAGTGTTCGGGTCCGGACCAGACTGGTCGAGCTGGACGGTTACCCGGACTGGTCCGACGGTCCGTACATATGCGAAATATGTGACGATGGGACCATACTCTTACCCATTGATCTGGGACGTCCCACAAGGAAAGGGGAGGTTCCCTCCGCGCCTAGGAACTGTCCCAAAGGGACAGTTAGTCGGATACACGCGAAACGGTGCCAAAGGCAACCGTTCGGCCCAATCTCTCTCCTCTCGTACCGGTTCGCCTAATTGGAAGTTGGCAATCGAGATCTCTATAAATAGAGAGTCTCTGACTTCGAGAAAGGCATCAGAACACTCAGGCGAAGCCCTGGCAAAATCGTAACAGAGATAAAAAGAGAGAAAGAGAGAGACGGTCCGTGAGAAGCCTTATCCGACCAAAGGGTTACCGGAGCAAGATCAATCGGTGGGAAGACATGGAAACTCGTCAGAGGGATCACGAGAAGGATAAGGAGAAGGAGAAGACTCCGGCTCCTGAAGAACGAACGCCTAAGGTCAGTGATGCTCTCCATGGTTCATCTTCCTTCACACGGTTAAGTCCGGACTGTTGTGATGGGTCGATTGTTCTGGAAGCATCCTTTCTGTCTAATCTTTGTATTCATCTTACTTCTTCTTTATTCTGGTCGAGTCTATGGGTTCAGACTCGTGGAGGCAAACCTCTGCCACAATTGGGATGGAGGGATTCCTCCATGGCCGTGGTTTGAGGGGTGTTGTCGGATCTCATAGTTCCTGATGGACTTGAGGGGATCCGATGATTGATTCTTCTTATTGAGTATTTATAAGGAGTTATCGTGTATAGAACTGGTATTGATTGATTAGTTCTAAGTGGATTGGATTGTGTCCGGTTCGGTGAATCAGGGTCGAGATCGTGGTGATCGAGACCGGTTCTGTGGAATCCGATTCGGCCAATCTCTTAGTTGAGAATTATCATGAGTTTACATGAATTTTATTGTATTTTTCCTTGTATATTCGTGAAGGCCATTTTCTGGTCCAACACGGTTTGCTAGCCTAGGATAGGATCCATCCATGCAATTGATTGGCATTGTTGTTGATAAATCTAATCAAGTGTTTGTGTGTGTTGTTTGATGGATCCAGATAGCAAAGGTGATCGTGGGAAAGCCAAGGAACCGTGAGGAACCTAGCCGTGTGTGGGATGTGTGTGTGGAAGACAAGTCTTTTGTAGCATTGGATTTATGTAGCCTATTGTGCAACCTTAGTTATTATGACTTAGCCTAGTGTGCTTGAACGCATGAACGAATGAATGATTGTATGACTACATTGTTTCATATATATAAGATATCGTTTGCCTTTAATCCGCTGTGCATTGATCATGTTGAATGAATGAACCTCAAGTAATGTAAAACACTTAGAATAATATGACTTAGGATTGTCACTCAACCAAACGAACTGACTGATGATCTTAAGTAAGACTGCGGTTCGGTTGGATTAAGGAAATCCAGGATCGGGTCTTACAAGACTGGTCCATTAGGCCATGGAAAATCGACCCACACGTACTGATAGGCAGATATGATCAGCCTTATCCCTACTGAATTGAAGGATTTAACTCAACGGACCATGGACTGTCTAGACTGGTCCCATCAGTACATGAAAAATGACCCATACATATTGATAGGCTGATAGGATCATCCATCCGTACTGCCTGGATGGACCAAGGACTGTCCAGACTAGTCATTCAGGCCATGAAAAATCGACCCACACGTACTGATAGGCTGATATATCATCCTTATCCATACTTAATGGAAAGATTTAACTCAACAGACCATGGAATGTCCAGACTTGTCCCATCAGCACATGAAAAAATGACCCATACGTACTGATAGGCTGATACGATCAGCCATCTGTACTGCCTGGAAGGACCAAGGACTGTCCATACAGGTCTATCAGGCCATGAAAAATCGACCCATACGTACTGATAGGCTGAAATGATAAGCCTTAACCATACTGAATGGAAGGATTTAACTCAACAGACCATAGACTGTCCAGACTGGTCCCATCAGTACATGAAAAATGACCCATACGTATGGATATGATGATACGATCATCCATCCATACTGCGTGGATGGACCAAGGACTGTACAGACTGGTTCATCAAGCCATGAAAAATTACCCATACAGACTGATTGGCTGATACGATCAGCCATCCGTACTGCCTGGAAGGACCAAGGACTATCCAGACTTGTCATTCAGGCCATAACAAATCGACCCATAAGTATTGATAGGCTTATATGATCAGCCTTATCCATACTGAATGGAAAGATTTAATTTAACGGACCAAGGACTGTCTGGATTGGTCCCATCAATACATGTAAAATGACCTATACGTACTGATAGGCTGATACGATCAGCCATCCGTACTGCCTGGAAGGACCAAGGACTATCCTGACTGGTCCATCAGACCATGAAAAATCGACCCACACGTACTGATAGGCTGATTTAAATCAACGGACGATGGACTGTCCGGACTGGTCCCATTAGTACAAGAAAAGAGACTCGTACGTACTGATAGGCTGTTATGATCAGCCATCAATACTGCCTGGAAGGACCAAGGACTGTCCAGACTGGTCCATCATGCCATTAAAAATCGACCCATACGTACTGATAGGCTGATATGATCAGCCTTAACCAAGAAAGGATAGTCTGAATGGAAGGATTTAACTCAACAGGCGATGGACTGTCCATCAGTACATGAAAAACTGACCCATACGTACTGATAGGCTGATACAATCAGCAATCCGTAATTCCTGGATGGACCAAGGACTGTCCTGACTCGTCCATCATTCCATGAAAAATCGACCCACACGTACTGATAGGCTGATATGATCAGCCTTATCCGTACTGAATGGAATTATTTAACTCAATGAACCATGGACTGTCCAGACTGGTCCCATCAGTACAAGAAAAATGACCCATACGTACTGATAGGTTGATACAATCAGCCATCCGTATTGCCTGGAAGGACCAAGGAGTGTCAAGACTGGTCCATCAGGCAATGAAAAATCGACCCATACATACTAATAGGCTGATATGATTAGCCTTAACCGTACTGAATGGAAGGATTTAACTCAACATACCATGGACTGTCCAAACTGGTCTCATCAGTACTTGAAAAACTGACCCATACTTACTGATAGACTGATACAATCAGCCTTCCGTACTGCCTGGAAGGACCATGGACTGTCCAGACTGGTCATTCAAGCCATGATAAATCGACCCACACGTACTGATAGGCTGATATGATCAGCCTTATCCATACTGAATGGAAGGATTTAATTTAACGGACCATGGACTGTCCAGACTGGTCCCATCAGTACATGGAAAATGACCCATACGTACTGATAGGCTGATAGGATCAGCCATCCGTACTGCCTGGATGGACCAAGTACTGTCCAGACAAGTCATTCAGGCCATGAAAAATCGACCCACACGTACTGATACGCTGATATATCAGCCTTATCCATACTGAATGGAAGAATTTCACCCAACGGACCATGGACTGTCCAGACTTGTCCCATCAGTACAGAAAAAAATTACCAATACGTACTGATAAGCTGATACAATCAGCCATCCGTATTGTCTAGATGGACCAAGGACTGTCCTGACTGGTTCATCAGGCCATGAAAAATCGACCCACACGTACTGATAAGCTGATATTGATCAGCCTTATCCGTACAGAATGGAAGGATTTAACTCAACGGACCATGGACTGTCCATACTGGTCCCATCAGTACATGAAAAGCTGACCCATACGTACTGATAGGCTGATACAATCAGCCATCCGTACTGCCTAGATGGACCAAGGACTGTCCAGACTTGTCCATCAGGCCATGAAAAATCGACCCATAACTATTGATAGGCTTATATGATCAGCCTTATCCATACTGAATGGAAGGATTTAATTCAACGGACCATGGACTGTCCGGACTGGTCCCATTAGTACATGAAAAATGACCCACACGTACTGACAGGCTGTTACGATCAGCCATCAGTACTTCTTGGAAAGACCAACGACTGTCCAAACTGGTCCATCATGCCATAAAAAATCGACCCATATGTAATGGTAGGCTGATATGATCAGCCTTAACATAGAAAGGATAGGCTGAATGGAAGGATTTAACTCAACAGACCATGGACTGTCCAGACTGGTCCTATCGGTACATGAAAAACTGACCCATACGTATAGGCTGATACAATTAGCCATATGTACTGCCTGGATGGACCAAGGACTGTCCTGACTGGTCCATCAGGCCATGAAAAATCGACACACACGTACTGATAGGCGTATATGATCAGCTTTATCCGTACTGATTGGAAGGATTTAACTCAACGAACCATGGACTGTCCAAACTGGTGCCATCAGTACATGAAAATGACCCATACTTACTGATAGGCTGATACAATCATCCATCTGTACTGCCTGGAAGGACCAAGGACTGTCTAGACTGGCCCATCAGGCCATGAAAAATCGACCCACACGTACTGATAGGCTGATATATCACCCTTATCCATACTTAATGGAAGGATTTAACTCAACGGACCATGGAATGTCCAGACTTGTCCCATCAGCACATGAAAAAATGACCCATACGAACTGATAGGCTGATACGATCAACCATCCGTACAGCCTGGAAGGACCAAGGACTGTCCTGACTGGTCCATCAGGCCATGAAAAATCGACCCACACGTACTGATAGGCGTATATGATCAGCCTTATCCGTACTGAATGGAAGGATTTAACTCAACGAACCATGGACTGTCCATACTGGTGCCATCAGTACATGAAAAATGACCCATACGTACTGATAGGCTGATACGATCAGCCATCCGTACTGCCTGGAAGGACCAAGGACTGTCTAGACTGGTCCATCAGGCCATGAAAAATCAACCAATAGGTAGTGATAGGCTGATATGATCAGCCTTAACCGTACTGAATTGAAGGATTTAACTCAACATAATGGATTGTCTAGACTGGTCCCATCAGTACATGAAAAACTGACCCATACGTACTGATAGGCTGATACGATCAGCCATCTGTACTGCCTGGAAGGACCAAGGACTGTCCAGACTAGTCCATCTGGCCATGAAAAATCTACCCACTCGTACTGATAGGCTGATATGATCAGCCTTATTCGTACTGAATGGAAGGATTTAACTCAATGGAGCATGGACTGGCCAGACTGGCCCCATCAGTACATGAAAATGAACCATACGTACTGATAGGCTGATATGATCAGCCATCTGTACTGCCTGGATGGACCAAGGACTGTCCAGACTGGTCTATTAGGCCATGGAAAATCGACCCACACGTACTGATAGGCTGATATGATCAGCCTTATCCCTACTGACTTGAAGGATTTAACTCAACGGACCATGGACTGTCTAGACTGGTCCCATCAGTACATGAAAAATGACCCATACGTATTGATAGGCTGATAGGATCATCCATCCGTACTGCCTGGATGGACCAAGGACTGTCCAGACTGATCATTCAGGCCATGAAAAATCGACCCACCCGTACTGATAGGCTCATATATCATCCTTATCCATACTTAATGGAAGGATTTAACTCAACGGACCATGGAATGTCCAGACTTGTCCCATCAGCACATGAAAAAATGATCCATATGTACTGATAGGCTTATACGATCAGCCATCCGTACTGCCTGGAAGGACCAAGGACTGTCCAGACTGGTCCATCAGGCCATTAAAAATCGACCCATACGTACTGATAGGCTGATATAATAAGCCTTAACCATACTGAATGGAAGGATTTAACTCAACAGACCATGGACTGTCCAGACTGGTCCCATCAGTACATGAAAAATGACCCATACGTACGGATAGGATGATACGATCATCCATCCGTACTGCCTGGATGGACCAAGGACTGTACAGACTGGTCCATCAAGCCATGAAAATTGACCCATACAGACTGATAGGCTGATACGATCAGCCATCCGTACTGCCTGGGAGGACCAAAGACTATCCAGACTTGTCATTCAGGCCGTAACAAATCGACCCATAAGTATTGATAGGCTTATATGATCAGCCTTATCCATACTGAATGGAAAGATTTAATTCAACGGAGCAAGGACTGTCCGGACTGGTCCCATCAATACATGTAAAATGACCCATACGTACTGATAGGCTGATACGATCAGCCGTTTGTACTGCCTGGAAGGACCAAGGACTGTCCAGACTTGTCCATCAGGCCATGAAAAATTGACCCATAAGTATTGATAGGCTTATATGATCAGCCTTATCATACTGAATGGAAATATTTAATTCAACGGACCATGGACTGTCCGGACTGGTCCCATTAGTACATGAAAAATGACCCATACGTACTAATAGGCTGTTACGATCAGCCATCAGTACTTCCTGGAAGGACCAAGGACTGTCCAGACTGATCAATAATACCATTAAAAAATCGACCCATACGTACTGGTAGGCTGATATGATCAGCCTTAACCAGGAAAGGATAGGCTGAATAGAAGGATTAAACTCAACAGACCATGGACTGTCCAGACTGGTCCCATCAATACATGAAAAACTGACCCATACGTACTGATAGGCTGATACAATCAGCCATCCGTACTGCCTGGATGGACCAAGGACTGTCCTGACTGGTCCATCAGGCCATGAAAAATCGACCCACACGTACTGATAGGCGTATATGATCAGCCTTATCCGTACTGAATGGAAGGATTTAACTCAACAAACCATGGACTGTCCAAACTGGTGCCATCAGTACATGAAAATGACCCATACGTACTGATAGGCTGATACAATCAGCCATCCGTACAGCCTGGAAGGACCAAGGACTGTCCTGACTGGTCCATCAGGCCATGAAAAATCGACCCACACGTACTGATATGCGTATATGATCAGGCTTATCCGTACAGAATGGAAGGATTTAACTCAACGAACCATGGACTGTCCATACTGGTGCCATCAGTACATGAAAAATGACCCATACGTACTGATAGGCTGATACGATCAGCCATCCGTACTGCCTGGAAGGACCAAGGACTGTCTAGACTGGTCCATCAGGCCATGAAAAATCAACCAATATGTAGTGATAGGCTGATATGATCAGCCTTAACCGTACTGAATTGAAGGATTTAACTCAACATATTGGATTGTCTAGACTGGTCCCATCGGTACAAGAAAAACTGACCCATACGTACTGATAGGCTGATACGATCAGCCATCTGTACTGCCTGGAAGGACCAAGGACAGTCCAGACTAGTCCATCTGGCCATGAAAAATCTACCCACTCGTACTGATAGGCTGATATGATCAGCCTTATTCGTACTGAATGGAAGGATTTAACTCAATACATGTAAGATGACCCATATGTACTGATAGGCTGATACGATCAGCCATCCGTACTGCCTGGAAGGACCAAGGACTATCTAGACTTGTCATTCATGCCATAACAAATCGACCCATAAGTATTGATAGGCTTATATGATCAGCCTTATCAATACTGAATGGAAAGATTTAATTCAAAGGACGAAGGACTGTCCGGACTGGTCCCATCAATACATGTAAAATGACCCATACGTACTGATAGGCTGATACGATCAGCTATCCGTACTGCCTAGAAGGACCAAGGACTGTCCAGACCTGTCCATCAGGCCATGAAAAATCGACCCATAAATATTGATAGGCTTATATGATCAGCCTTATCCATACTTAATGGAATGATTTAATTCAACGGACGATGGACTGTCCATACTAGTCCTATTAGTACATGAAAAATGACTCGTACGTACTGATAGGCTGTTACGATTAGCCATCAATACTGCCTGGAAGGACCAATGACTGTCCAGACTGGTCCATCATGCCATTAAAAATCGACCCATACGTACTGATATGCTGATATGATCAGCCTAAAACAGGAAAGGATAGGCTGAATGGAAGGATTTAACTCAACATACCATGGAGTGTCCAGACTGCTCCCATCAGTACATGAAAAACTGACCCATACGTATTGATAGGCTGATACGATCAGCCATCCGTACTGCCTGGAAGGACCAAGGACTGTCCAGACTAGTCAATCTGGCCATGAAAAATCTACCCACACGTACTGATACGCTGATATGATCAACCTTATCCGTACTGAATGGAAGGATTTAACTCAACAGACCATGGACTGTCCAGATTGGCCCCATCAGTACATGAAAAATGAACCATATGTACTGATAGGCTGATACGATCAGCCATCCGTACTGCCTGGATGGACCAAGGACTTTCCAAACAAGTCATTCAGGCCATGAAAAATCGACCCACACGTACGGATACGCTGATATATCAGCCTAATCCATACTGAATGGAAGAATTTCACCCAACGGACCATGGACTGTCCAGACTTGTCCCATCAGTACAGGAAAAAATTACCAATACGTACTGATAAGCTGATACAATCAGCCATCCGTATTGTCTGGATGGACCAAGGACTGTCCTGACTGGTTCATCAGGCCATGAAAAATCGACCCACACGTACTGATAAGCTGATATTGATCAGCCTTATCCGTACAGAATGGAAGGATTTAACTCAACGGACCATGGACTGTCCGTACTGGTCCCATCAGTACATGAAAAACTGACCCATACGTACTGATAGGCTGATACAATCAGCCATCCGTACTGCCTAGATGGACCAAGGACTGTTCTGACTGGTCCATCAGGCCATGAAAAATCGACCCACGCGTACTGATAAGCTTATATGATCAGCCTTATCCGTACTGAATGGAATGATTTAACTCAACATACCATGGACTGTCCAGAATGGTCCCATCAGTACATGAAAAACTGACCCATACGTACTGATAGGTTGATACAATCAGCCTTCCGTACTGCCTGGAAGGAGAAAGGACTGTCAAGACTGGTCATTCAGGCCATGAAAAATGGACCCACACATACTGATAGGCTGATATGATCAGCCTTATCCATACTGAATGGAAGGATTTAACTAAACGGACCATGGACTGTCCAGGCTGGCCCCATCAGTACATGGAAAATGACCCATACGTACTGATAGGCTGATACGATCAGCCATCTGTACTTCCTAGAAGGACCAAGGACTGTCTAGACTAGTCCATCTGGCCATGAAAAATCTACCCACACGTACTGATAGGCTGATATGATCAGGCTTATCCGTACTGAATGGAAGGATTTAACTCAACAGACCCTGGGCTGTCCAGACTGGCCCCATCAGTACATGAAAAATGAACCATTCGTACTGATAGGCTGATACGATCAGCCATTCCTACTGCCTGGATGGACCAAGGACTGTCCAGACTGGTCCATCTGTCCATGAAAAATCTACCCACCGTACTGATAGGCTGATATGATCAGCTTTATCCATACTGAATGGAAGGATTTAACTCAATGGACTCATATGTACTGATAGGCTGATAGGATCATCCATTCAGGCCATGAATAATCGACCCACACGTACTATCAGCCTTATCCATACTGTATTGCCGAATTTCACTCAACAGACCATGGACTGTCCAGACTTGTCCCATCAATACAGGAAAAAATGACCCATACGTACTGATAGGCTGATACAATCAGCCATCCGTACTGCCTGGATGGACCAAGTACTGTCCTGACTGGTCCATCAGGCCATCAAAAATAGACCCACACGTACTGAATGGAAGGATTTAACTCAACGGACCATGGACTGTCCATACTGGTCCCATCAGTACATGAAAAACTGACCCATACGTACTAATAGGCTGATACAATCAGCCATCCATACTGCCTGGATGGACCAAGGACTGTCCTGCCTGGTCCATCAGGCCTTGAAAAATCGACCACACGTATTGATAGGCTGATATGATCAGCCTTATCCGTACTGAATGGAATGATTTAACTCAACGAACCATGGACTGTCCAGACTGGTCCCATCAGTACATAAAAAATGACCCATACGTACTGATAGGCTGATACGATCAGCCATCCGTACTGCCTGGAAGGACCGAGGACTGTCCAGACTGGTCTATCAGGCCATGAAAAATCAACCCATACGTACTGATGGGCTGATATGATCAGCCTTAACCGTACTGAATGGAAGGATTTAACTCAACGAACCATGGACTGTCCAGATTGGTCCCGTCAATACATGGAAAATGACCCATACGTACTGATAGGCTGATACGATCAGCCATCCGTACTGCCTGGAAGGACCGAGGAATGTCAAGACTGGTCTATCAGGCCATGAAAAATCAACCCATACGTACTGATAGGCTGATATGATCAGCCTTAACCGTACTGAATGGAAGGATTTAACTCAACGGACCATGGACTGTCCAGATTGGTCCCGTCAATACATGGAAAATGACCCATACGTACTGATAGGCTGATACGATCAGCCATCCGTACTGCCTGGAAGGACCGAGGAATGTCAAGACTGGTCTATCAGGCCATGAAAAATCAACCCATACGTACTGATAGGCTGATATGATCAGCCTTAACCGTACTGAATGGAAGGATTTAACTCAACGGACCATGGACTGTCCAGATTGGTCCCGTCAATACATGGAAAATGACCCATACGTACTGATAGGCTGATACGATCAGCCATCCGTACTGCCTGGATGGACCAAGGACTGTCCAGACTGGTCCATCAGGCCATAAAAAATCGATCCACATGTACTGATAGGCTGATATGATAAGCCTTATCCGTACTGAATGTAATGATTTAACTCAACGGACCATGGACTGTCTAGACTGGTCCCATTAGTACATGAAAAATTACCCATACGTACTGATAGGCTGATAGGATCATCCATCCGTATTGCCTGGAAGGACCAAGGACTGTCCATACAAGTCATTCAGGCCATGAAAAATCGACCCACTTGTACTGATAGGCTGATATATCAGCCTTATCCATACTGAATGGAAGAATTTAACTCAACAGACCATAGACTGTCCAGACTTGTCCCATCAGTACATGAAAAAAGACCCATACGTACTAATAGGCTGATACAATCAGCCATCCATACTGCCTGGATGGACCAAGGACTGTCCTGGCTGGTCCTTCAGGCCATGAAAAATCGACCCACACGTACTGATAGGCTGATATGATCAGCCTTATCCGTTTTGGATGGAAGGATTTAACTCAAAGGACCATGGACTGTCCAGACTTGTCCCATCAGTACATGAAAAATGACCTATACGTACTGATAGGCTGATACGATCAGCCATCCGTATTGCCTGGAATGACCAAGGACTGTCCAGACTTGTCCATCAGGCCATCAAAAATCGATCCATGCGTACTGATAGGCTGATATGAACAACATTAACCGTACTGAATGGAAGGATTTGACTCAACATACCATGGACAGTCCAGACTGGTACCATCAGTACATGAAAAACTGACCCATACGTACTGATAGGCTGATACAATCAGCCAACCATACTGCCTGGAAAGACCAAGGACTGTCTAGACTGGTCATTGAGGCCATGAAAAATCGACCCACACGTACTCATAGGCTGATATGATCAGCCTTATCCATACTGAATGGAAGGATTTAACTTAACAGACCATGGACTGTCCAGACTGGTCCCATCAGTACATGAAAATGACCCATATGTACTGATAGCTGATACGATCAGCCATCCGTACTGCCTGGAAGGACCAAAGACTGTCCAGACTAGTCCATCTGGCCATGAAAAATCTACTCACAGTCACTAATAGGCTAATATGATCAGCCTTATCCGTACTGAATGGAAGGATTTAACTCACCAGACCATGGACTGTCCATACTGGTACCATCAATACATGAAAATTGAACCATACGTACTGATAGGCTAATATGTCAAGACTGGTCCATCAGGCCATGAAAAATCGACCCACACGTACTGATAGGGTAATATGATTTAACTTAACGGACCATGGACTGTCAAGACTGGTCCCAACTGTACATGAACAATTACCCATACGTACTGTTAGGATGATACGATCAGGCATCCATACTGCCAGAAAGGACCAAGGACTGTACAGACTAGTCCATCAGGTGATGAAAAATTGACCCATAGGTACTGATAGGCTGATATGATCAGCCTTAACCATGAAACATATGCTGAATGGAAGGATTTAACTCAACGGACCATGGACTGTCCAGACTGGTCCCATCAGTACATGAAAAATGACCCATACGTACTGATAGGCTGATATGATCAGCCTTAACCATGAAAGGATAGGCTGAATGGAAGGATTTAACTCAACGGACCGTGGACTGTCCAGACTGGTCCCATCAGTACATGAAAAATGACCCATACGTACTGATAGGCTGATATGATCAGCCGTCCGTACTGCCGGGAAGGACCAAGGACTGTCCACACTGGTCCATCAGCCATGAAAAATCGACCCATACGTACTGATAGGCTGATATGATCAGCCCTAACCGTACTAAATGGAAGGATTTAACTCAACGGACCATGGACTGTCAAGACTGGTCCCATCTGTACATGAAAAATTACCCATACGTACTAATAGGATGATACGATCAGCCATTCGTACTGCCTGGAAGGACCAAGGACTATCCAGACTGTTCCACCAGGCCATGAAAAATTGACCCACACGTACTGATAAGCTAATATGATCAGCCTTATCCGTGATGAATGGAAGATTTAACTCAACGGACCAGGGACTGTCCAGACTGGTCCCATCATTACATGAAAAATGACCCATTCGTACTGATAGACTGATATGATCAGCCATCCGTACTTCCTGGAAGGACCAAGAACTGTCCAGACTGGTCCATCAGGCCACGAAAAATCGACCCATTCGTACTGATAGGCTGATATGATCATACCTAACCGTACTAAATGGAAGGATTTAACTCAACATTCCATGGACTGTCCAGACTGGTCCCATCAGTACATGAAAAACCGACCCATACGTACTGATAGGCTGATACAATCAGCCATCCATACTGCCTTGAAGGACCAAGGACTTTCCAGACTAGTCCATTTGGCCATGAAAAATCGACCCACACGTACTGATAGGCTGATATGATCAGCCTTATCCGTATTGAATGGAAGGATTTAACTCAACGGACCATGGATTGTCCAGACTGGTCCCATCATTACATGAAAAACGACCCATACGTACTGATAAGCTGATACGATCAGCCATCTGTACTGCCTGGAAGGACGAAGGACTGTCCCCACTTGTTCATCTTGCCATGAAAAACCGACCCACACATACTGATAGGCTGATATGATCAGCCTTATCCAAATTGAATGGGAGGATTTAACTCAACAGACCATGGACTGTCCAGACTGGTCCAATCGGTACATGAAAAATGACCCATACAGACTGACAGGTTGATAGGATCATCCATCCGTACTGCCTGTATGGACCAAAGACTGTCTAGACTGGTCCATCAGGCCATGAAAAATCAACCCATACAGACTGATAGGCTTATACGATCAGCCATTTGTACTGCCAGGAAGGACCAAGGACTGTCCAAACTTGTCCATCAGGCCATGAAAAATTGACCTATAAGTATTGATAGGATTATAAGATTAGCCTTATCCATACTGAATGGAAGGATTTAATTCAATGGATCATGGACTCTCCGGACTGGTCCCATTAATACATGAAAAATGACCCATACGTACTGATAAGCTGATATGATCAGCCTTAAGCATGAAAGGACAGGCTGAATGGAAGGATTTAACTCAACGGACTATGGACTGTCCAGACTCAGATCAGTACATGAAAAAATGACCCATACGTACTGATAGGCTGATACAATCAGCCATCCGTATTGCCTGGATGGACCAAGGACTGTCCTGACTCGTCCATCAGGCCATGAAGAGTTGACCCACAAGTACTGATAGGCTGATATGATCAGCCTTATCCGTACTGAATGGAAGGATTTAACTCAACGGACCATGGACTGTCCAGCTTGGTCCGATCAGTACATGAAAAATGACCCACACGTAGTGATAGGCTGATACGATCAGCCATTCGTACTGCCTGGAAGGACCAAGGACTGTCCAGGCTGGTCCATCAGCCATGAAAAATCGACCCATACGTACTGATAGGCTGATATGATCAGCCCTAACCGTACTAAATGGAAGGATTTAACTCAACAAACCATGGACTGTCCATATTGGTCCCATCAGCACATGAAAAACTGACCCATACGTACTGATAGGCTGATACAATTAGCCATCCGTACTGCCTGATGGACCAAGGACTGTCCTGACTCATCAGGCCATGAAAAATAGACCCACACGTACTGATAGGCTGATATGATCAGCCTTATCCGTACTGAATGGAATGATTTAACTCAACGAACCATGGACTGTCCAGACTCGTCCCATCAGTACATGAAAAATGACCCATACGTACTGATAGGCTGATACGAACAGCCATCCGAACTGCCTGGAAGGACCAAGGAGTGTCAAGACTGGTCCATCAGTCCATGAAAAATCGACCCACACGTACTGATAGGCTGATTTGATCACCCTTAACCGTACTGAATGGAAGGATTTAACTCAACATACCATGGAGTGTCCAGACTGGTCCCATCAGTACATGAAAAACTGACCCATACGTATTGATAGGCTGATACGATCAGCCATCCGTACTGCCTGGAAGGACCAAGGACTGTCCAGACTAGTCAATCTGGCCATGAAAAATCTACCCACACGTACTGATACGCTAATATGTTCAACCTTATCCGTCCTGAATGGAAGGATTTAACTCAACAGACCATGGACTGTCCAGATTGGCCCCATCAGTACATGAAAAATGAACCATATGTACTGATAGGCTGATACGATCAGCCATCCGTACTGCCTGGATGGACCAAGGACTGTCCAAACTAGTCATTCAGGCCATGAAAAATCGACCCACACGTACTGATACGCTGATATATCAGCCTTATCCATACTGAATGGAAGAATTTCACTCAACGTACCATGGACTGTCCAAACTTGTCCCCATCAGTACAAGAAAAAATGACCCGTACGTACAATCAGCCATCCGTACTGCCTAGATGGACCAAGGACTGTTCTGACTGGTCCATCAGGCCATGAAAAATCGACCCACGCGTACTGATAAGCTTATATGATCAGCCTTATCCGTACTGAATGGAATGATTTAACTCAACATACCTTGGACTGTCCAGAATGGTCCCATCAGTAAATGAAAAACTGACCCATACGTACTGATAGGTTGATACAATCAGCCTTCCGTACTGCCTGGAAGGAGAAAGGACTGTCAAGACTGGTCATTCAGGCCATGAAAAATCGACCCACACATACTGATAGGCTGATATTATCAGCCTTATCCATACTGAATGGAAGGATTTAACTAAATGGACCATGGACTGTCCAGGCTGGCCCCATCAGTACATGGAAAATGACCCATACGTACTGATTGGCTGATACGATCAGCCATCTGTACTTCCTAGAAGGACCAAGGACTGTCTAGACTAGTCCATCTGGCCATGAAAAATCTACCCACACGTACTGATAGGCTGATATGATCAGGCTTATCCGTACTGAATGGAAGGATTTAACTCAACAGACCCTGGGCTGTCCAGACTGGCCCCATCAGTACATGAAAAATGAACCATTCGTACTGATAGGCAGATACGATCAGCCATTCCTACTGCCTGGATGGACCAAGGACTGTCCAGACTGGTCCATCTGTCCATGAAAAATCTACCCACCGTACTGATAGGCTGATATGATCAGCTTTATCCATACTGAATGGACGGATTTAACTCAATGGACTCATATGTACTGATAGGCTGATAGGATCATCCATTCAGGCCATGAATAATCGACCCACACGTACTGATACGCTGATATATCAGCCTTATCCATACTGAATTGCCGAATTTCATTCAACGGACCATGGACTGTCCAGACTTGTCCCATCAATACAGGAAAAAATTACCCATACGTACTGATAGGCTGATACAATCAGCCATCCGTACTGCCTGGATGGACCAAGTACTGTCCTGACTGGTCCATCAGGCCATCAAAAATAGACCCACACGTACTGAATGGAAGGATTTAACTCAACAGACCATGGACTGTCCATACTGGTCCCATCAGTACATGAAAAACTGACCCATACGTACTAATAGGCTGATACAATCAGCCATCCACACTGCCTGGATGGACCAAGGACTGTCCTGCCTGGTCCATCAGGCCTTGAAAAATCGACCCACACGTATTGATAGGCTGATATGATCAGCCTTATCCGTACTGAATGGAATGATTTAACTCAACGAACCATGGACTGTCCAGACTGGTCCCATCAGTACATAAAAAATGACCCATACGTACTGATAGGCTGATACGATCAGCCATCCGTACTGCCTGGAAGGACCGAGGACTGTCCAGACTGGTCTATCAGGCCATGAAAAATCAACCCATACGTACTGATAGGCTGATATGATCAGCCTTAACCGTACTGAATGGAAGGATTTAACTCAACGGACCATGGACTGTCCAGATTGGTCCCGTCAATACATGGAAAATGACCCATACGTACTGATAGGCTGATACGATCAGCCATCCGTACTGCCTGGATGGACCAAGGACTGTCCAGACTGGTCCATCAGGCCATAAAAAATCGATCCACATGTACTGATAGGCTGATATGATAAGCCTTATCCGTACTGAATGGAATGATTTAACTCAACGGACCATGGACTGTCTAGACTGGTCCCATTAGTACATGAAAAATTACCCATACGTACTGATAGGCTGATAGGATCATCCATCCGTATTGCCTGGAAGGACCAAGGACTGTCCATACAAGTCATTCAGGCCATGAAAAATCGACCCACACGTACTGATAGGCTGATATATCAGCCTTATCCATACTGAATGGAAGAATTTAACTCAACAGACCATAGACTGTCCAGACTTGTCCCATCAGTACATGAAAAAAGACCCATACGTACTGATAGGCTGATACAATCAGCCATCCGTACTGCATTGATGAACCAAGGACTGTCCTGACTCGTCCATCAGGCCATGAAAAATCGACCCACACGTACTGATAGGCTGATATGATCAGCCTTATCCGTACTGAATGGAAGGATTCAACTTAAAGGACCAAGGACTGTCCCCACATGTTCATCTTGCCATGAAAAACCGACCCACACATACTGATAGGCTGATATGATCAGCCTTATCCAAATTGAATGGGAGGATTTAACTCAACAGACCATGGACTGTCCAGACTGGTCCAATCGGTACATGAAAAATGACCCATACGGACTAATAGGATGATACGATCAGCCATCCGTATTGCCTGGAATGACCAAGGACTGTCCAGACTTGTCTATTAGGCCATCAAAAATCGATCCATACGTACTGATAGGCTGATATGAACAACATTAACCGTACTGAATGGAAGGATTTAACTCAACATACCATGGACTGTCCAGACTGGTACCATCAGTACATTAAAAACTGACCCATATGTACTGATAGGCTGATACAATCAGCCATCCATACTGCCTGGAAAGACCAAGGACTGTCTAGACTGGTCATTGAGGCCATGAAAAATCGACCCACACGTACTGATAGGCTGATATGATCAGCCTTATCCATACTGAATGGAAGGATTTAACTTAACGGACCATGGACTGTCCAGACTGGTCCCATCAGTACATGAAAATGACCCATATGTACTGATAGCTGATACGATCAGCCATCCGTACTGCCTGGAAGGACCAAAGACTGTCTAGACTAGTCCATCTGGCCATGAAAAATCTACCCACAGTCACTAATAGGCTAATATGATCAGCCTTATCCGTACTGAATGGAAGGATTTAACTCAACAGACCATGGACTGTCCATACTGGTCCCATCAATACATGAAAATTGAACCATACGTACTGATAGGCTAATATGTCCAGACTGGTCCATGAGGCAATGAAAAATCGACCCACACGTACTGATAGACTAATATGATTTAAAATAACGGACCATGGACTGTCAAGACTGGTCCCAACTGTACATGAACAATTACCCATACGTACTGTTAGGATGATACGATCAGGCATCCATACTGCCAGAAAAGACCAAGGACTGTACAGACTAGTCCATCAGGTGATGAAAAATTGACCCATAGGTACTGATAGGCTGATATGATCAGCCTTAACCATGAAAGGATATGCGGAATGGAAGGATTTAACTCAACGGACCATGGACTGTCCAGACTGGTCCCATCAGTACATGAAAAATGACCCATACGTACTGATAGGCTGATATGATCAGCCTTAACCATGAAAGGATAGGCTGAATGGAAGGATTTAACTCAACGGACCGTGGACTGTCCAGACTGGTCCCATCAGTACATGAAAAATGACCCATACGTACTGATAGGCTGATATGATCAGCCTTAACCATGAAAGGATAGGCTGAATGGAAGGATTTAACTCAACGGACCGTGGACTGTCCAGACTGGTCCCATCAGTACATGAAAAATGACCCATACGTACTGATAGGCTGATATGATCAGCCATCCGTACTGCCGGGAAGGACCAAGGACTGTCCAGACTAGTCCATCAGCCATGAAAAATCGACCCATACGTACTGATAGGCTGATATGATCAGCCCTTACCGTACTAAATGGAAGGATTTAACTCAACGGACCATGGACTGTCAAGACTGGTCCCATCTGTACATGAAAAATTACCCATACGTACTAATAGGATGATACGATCAGCCATCCGTACTGCCTGGAAGGACCAAGGACTATCCAGACTGGTCCACCAGGCCATGAAAAATTGACCCACACGTACTGATAAGCTAATATGATCAGCCTTATCCGTGATGAATGGAAGATTTAACTCAACGGACCATGGACTGTCCAGACTGGTCCCATCATTACATGAAAAATGACCCATTCGTACTGATAGACTGATATGATCAGCCATCCGTACTTCCTGGAAGGACCAAGAACTGTCCAGACTGGTCCATCAGGCCACGAAAAATCGACCCATACGTACTGATAGGCTGATATGATCATTCCTAACCGTACTAAATGGAAGGATTTAACTCAACATTCCATGGACTGTCCAGACTGGTCCCATCAGTACATGAAAAACCGACCCATACGTACTGATAGGCTGATAAAATCAGCCATCCATACTGCCTTGAAGGACCAAGGACTTTCCAGACTAGTCCATTTGGCCATGAAAAATCGACCCACACGTACTAATAGGCTGATATGATCAGCCTTATCCGTATTGAATGGAAGGATTTAACTCAACGGACCATGGATTGTCCAGACTGGACCCATCAGTACATGAAAACGACCCATACGTACTGATAAGCTGATACGATCAGCCATCTGTACTGCCTGGATGGACAAAGGACTGTCCCCACTTGTTCATCTTGCCATGAAAAACCGACCCACACATACTGATAGGCTGATATGATCAGCCTTATCCAAATTGAACGGGAGGATTTAACTCAACAGACCATGGACTGTCCAGACTGGTCCAATCGGTACATGAAAAATGACCCATACGGACTGACAGGTTGATAGGATCATCCATCCGTACTGCCTGTATGGACGAAAGACTGTCTAGACTGGTCCATCAGGCCATGAAAAATCAACCCATACAGACTGATAGGCTTATACGATCAGCCATTTGTACTGCCAGGAAGGACCAAGGACTGTCCAAACTTGTCCATCAGGCCATGAAAAATTGACCTATAAGTATTGATAGGCTTATATGATTAGCCTTATCCATACTGAATGGAAGGATTTAATTCAACGGATCATGGACTCTCCGGACTGGTCCCATTAGTACATGAAAAATGACCCATACGTACTGATAAGCTGATATGATCAGCCTTAAGCATGAAAGGACAGGCTGAATGGAAGGATTTAACTCAACAGACTATGGACTGTCCAGACTCAGATCAGTACATGAAAAAATGACCCATACGTACTGATAGGCTGATACAATCAGCCATCCGTATTGCCTGGATGGACCAAGGACTGTCCTGACTCGTCCATCAGGCCATGAAGAGTTGACCCACAAGTACTGATAGGCTGATATGATCAGCCTTATCCGTACTGAATGGAAGTACTGATAGGCTGATTTAACTCAATGGACCATGGACTGTCCAGCTTGGTCCGATCAGTACATGAAAAATGACCCACACGTAGTGATAGGCTGATACGATCAGCCATTCGTACTGCCTGGAAGGACCAAGGACTGTCCAGGCTGGTCCATCAGCCATGACAAATCGACCCATACGTACTGATAGGCTGATATGATCAGCCCTAACCGTACTAAATGGAAGGATTTAACTCAATGGACCATGGACTGTCAAGACTGGTCCCATCTGTACATGAAAAATGACCCATACGTACTGATAGGCTGATATGATCAGCCTTAACCATGAAAGGATAGGCTGAATGGAAGGATTTAACTCAACGGACCGTGGACTGTCCAGACTGGTCCCATCAGTACATGAAAAATGACCCATACGTACTGATAGGCTGATATGATCAGCCATCCGTACTGCCGGGAAGGACCAAGGACTGTCCAGACTGGTCCATNTGATATGATCAGCCATCCGTACTGCCGGGAAGGACCAAGGACTGTCCAGACTGGTCCATCAGCCATGAAAAATCGACCCATACGTACTGATAGGCTGATATGATCAGCCCTAACCGTACTAAATGGAAGGATTTAACTCAACGGACCATGGACTGTCAAGACTGGTCCCATCTGTACATGAAAAATTACCCATACGTACAAATATGATGATACCATCAGCCATCCGTACTGCCTGGAAGGATCAAGAACTGTCCAGACTGGTCATTCAGGCCATGAAAAATGGACCCACACGTACTGATAGGCTGATATGATCACCCTTATCCATACTGAATGGAAGGATTTAACCCAACAGGCCATGGACTGTCCAGACTGGTCCCATCAGTACATGAAAAATGACCCATACGTACTGATAGGCTGATACAATCAGCCATCCGTACGGCCTGCAAGGACCAAGGACTGTCCAGACTGGTCATTCAGGCCATGAAAAATTGACTCACACGTATTGGTAGGCTGATATAATCAGCCTTATCCATATTGAATTGAAGGATTTAACTCAACGGACCATGGACTGTCCAGACTTGTCCCATCAGTATATGAAAAATGACCCATATGTACTGCTAGGCTAATACGATCAGCCATCCGTACTGCCTGGAAGGACCAAAGACTGTCCAGACTAGTCCATCTGGCCATGAAAAATCTACCCACAGTCACTAATAGGCTAATATGATCAGCCTTATCCGTACAGAATGGAAGGATTTAACTCAACGGACCATGGAATGTCCATACTGGTCCCATCAATACATGAAAATTGAACCATACGTACTGATAGGCTAATATGATCAGCCATCTGTATTGCCTGGATGGACAGAGGACTATCCAGACTGGTCCATCAGGCCATGAAAAATCGACTCACACGTACTGATAGGCTAATATGATCAGCCTTATCCGTGCTGAATGGAATAATTTAACTTAACAGACCATGGACTGTCAAGACTGGTCCCATCTGTACCTGAACAATTACCCATACGTACTGTTAGGATGATACGATCAGCAATCCATACTGCCAGAAAGGACCAAGGACTGTACAGACTAGTCCATCAGGGGATGAAAATTGACCCATGCGTACTGATAGGCTGATATGATCAGCCTTAACCATGAAAGGATAGGCTGAATGGAAGGATTTAACTCAACGGACCATGGACTGTCCAGACTGGTCCCATCAGTACATGACAAATGACCCATACGTACTGATAGGCTGATATGATCAGCCTTAACCATGAAAGGATAGGCTGAATGGAAGGATTTAACTCAACGGACCATGGACTGTCCAGACTGGTCCCATCAGTACATGAAAAATGACCCATACGTACTGATAGACTGATATGATCAGCCATCCGTACTGCCGGGAAGGACCAAGGACTGTCCAGACTGGTCCATCAGCCATGAAAAATCGACCCATACGTACTGATAGGCTGATATGATCAGCCCTAACCGTACTAAATGAAAGGATTTAACTCAACGGACCATGGACTGTCCAGACTGGTCCATCAGGCCATGAAAAATTGACCCGTACATACTGATAAGCTGATATGATCACCCTTAAGCATGAAAAGATAGGCTGAATGGAAGGATTTAACTCAACGGACTATGGACTGTCCAGACTGGTCCCATCAGTACATGAAAAAATGACCCATACGTACTGATAGGCTGATACAATCAGCCATCCTATTGCTTGGATGGACCAAGGACTGTCCTGACTCGTCCATCAGGCCATGAAGAGTTGACCCACAAGTACTTATAGGCTGATATGATCAGCCTTATCCGTACTGAATGGAAGGATTTAACTCAACAGACCATGGACTGTCCAGACTAGTCCCATCAGTACATGAAAAACTGACCCATACGTACTGATAGGCTGATACAATCAGCCATCCGTACAGCCTGCAAAGACCAAGGACTGTCGAGACTGGTCATTCAGGCAATGAAAAATCGACCCCATGTACTGATAGGCTGATATGATCACCCTTATCAATACTGAATGGAAGGATTTAACCCAACAGACCATGGACTGTCCTAACTGGTCCCATCAGTACATGAAAAATGACCCATACGTATTGATAGGCTGATACAATCAGCCATCCGTACGGCCTGCAAGGACCAAGGACTGTCCAGACTGGTCATTCATGCCATGAAAAATTGACCCACACGTACTGATAGGCTGATATGATCAGCCATATCCATATTGAATTGAAGGATTTAACTCAACGGACCATGGACTGTCCAGACTTGTCCCATCAGTATATGAAAAATGACCCATACGTACTGCTAGGCTAATATGATCAGCCATCCGTACTGCCTGGAAGGACTGGCCATGAAAAATCGACCCACCCGTACTGATAGGCTGATAAGATTAGCCTTATCTGTACTAAATGGAAGGATTTAACTCAACGGACCATGGACTGTCCAGACTGGTCCAATCAGTACATGAAAAATAACCCATACGTACTGACAGGTTGATAGGATCATCTATCCGCACTGCCTAGATGGACCAAGGACTGTCCATACTGGTCCATAGGGCAATGAAAAATCTACCCATACAGACTGATAAGCTTATACGATAAGCCATCCGTACTGCCTGAAAGGACCAAGGACTGTCCAGACTTGTCCATCTGGCCATGAAAAATCGACCCACACATACTAATAGGCTGATATGATCATCCTTATCCGTACTGATTGGAGGGATTTAACTCAACGGACCATGGACTGTCCAGACTGGTCCAATCAGTACATGAAAAAAGACCCATACGTACTGATAGGCTGATAGGATCATCTATCCGCACTGCCTAGATGGACCAAGGACTGTCCAGACTGGTCCATAGGGTAATGAAAAATCTACCCATGTGTATTGATAGGTTGATATGATAAGCCTTAACCGTGAAAGGATAGGCTGAATAGAAGGATTTAACTCAACGGACCATGGACTGTGTATACTGGTCCCATCAGAACATGAAAAATGACCCATATGTACTGATAGGCTGATACGATCAGCCATCCGTACTGCCTGGAAGGACCAAGGACTGTCCAGACTGGTCCATCAGGCCATGAAAAATGGACCCATACGTACTGATAGGCTGATATGATCAGCCTTAACCGTACTGAATGGAAGGATTTAACTCAACGGACCATGGAAAATTACCCATACGTAATGATAGGATGATAAGATCAGCCATCCGTACTGCCTGGAAGAACCAAGACTGTCCAGATTGGTCCATCAGGCCATGAAAAATCGACTCATACATATTGATAGGCTGATATGATCAGCCTTAACCGTATTGAATGGAAGGCTTTAACTCAACGGACCATGGACTGTCTATACTGGTCCCATCAGTACATGAAAAAATGACCTATACGTACTGATAGGATTATAAGATCAGCCATCCATACTGCCTGGAAGGACTAAGAACTGTCAAAATTGGTCCATTAGGCCATCAAAAATCGACCCATACGTACTGATAAGCTTATATGATCATCCTTATCCATATTGAATTGAAGGATTTAACTCAACGGACCATGGCCTGTCCAGGCTTGTCCCATCAGTACATGAAAAATGACATATACATACTGGTAGGCTAATATGATCAGCCATTCGTACTGCTTGGAAGGACTGGCCATGAAAAATCGACCCACACGTACTGATAGGCTGATATGATCAGCCTTATCCGTACTGATTGGAGGGATTTAACTCAACAGACCATGGACTGTCCAGACTGGTCCAATCAGTACATGAAAAATGACCCATACATACTGATAGGCTGATAGGATCATCTATCCGCACTGCCTAGATGGACCAAGGACTGTCCAGACTGGTCCATAGGGCAATGAAAAATCTACCCATGTGTATTGATAGGTTGATATGATCAGCCTTAACCGTGAAAGGATAGGCTGAATGGAAGGATTTAGCTCAACGGACCATGGACTGTGTATACTGGTCCCATCAGTACATGAAAATATGACCCATACGTACTGATAGGCTGATACGATCAGCCATCCGTACTGCCTGGAAGGATCAAGGACTGTCCAGACTGGTCCATCAGGCCATGAAAAATCGACCCATACGTACTGATAGGCTGATATGATCAGCCTTAACTGTACTGAATGGAAGGATTTGACTCAATGGACCATGGAAAATTACCCATACGTAATGATATCCGTACTGCCTGGAAGGACCAAGGACTGTCCAGTTTCGTCCATCAGGCCATGAAAAATCGACCCATACGTACTGATTGGAATGGAAGGATTTAACTCAACGGACCATGGACTGTCCATACTGGTCCCATCAGTACATGAAAAAATGACCCATACGTACTGATAGGATGATAAGATCAGCCATCCATACTGCCTGGAAGAACTAAGGACTGTCAAGACTGGTCCATCAGGCCATCAAAAATCGACCCATACGTACTGATAAGCTTATACGAACATCCTTATCCATATTGAATTGAAGGATTTAACTCAACGGACCATGGACTGTCCAGATTTTACCCATCTGTACATGAAAAATGACCCATACATACTGGTAGGCTAATATGATAGCCATTCGTACTGCTTGGAAGGACTGGCCATGAAAAATCGACCCACAAGTAGTTATAGGCTGATACGATCAGCCTTATCCGTACTGAATGGAAGGATTTAACTCAACGGACCATGGACTGTCCATACTGGTCCCATCAGTACATGAAAAAATGACCCATACGTACTGATAAGCTGATACGATCAGCCATCCGTACAAATTGGAAGGACCAAGGACTGTCCAGTTTTGTCCATCAGGCCATGAAAAATCGACCCATACGTACTGATAGGCTGATATGATTATCCTTAACCGTACTGAATGGAAGGTTTTAACTCAACGGACAATGGACTGTCCAGACTGGTCCCATCTGTACATGAAAAATTACCCATACGTATTGTTAGGATGATAAGATCAGCCATCTGTACTGCCTGGAAGGACTAAAGACTGTCAAGACTGGTCCATCAGGCCATCAAAATTCGACCCATACGTACTGATAGGCTTATATGATCATCATTACCCATGAAAGGATAGGCTGAATGGAAGGATTTAACGCAACGGACCATGAAAAATCGACCCTTACGTCTTGATAGGCTGATATGATAAGCCTTATCCGTACAGAATGGAATGATTTAACTCAACGAACCATGGACTGTCCAGACTGGTCCCATCAGTACATGAAAAACTGACACATACGTACTGATAGGCTGATACAATCAGCCTTCCGTACTGCCTGGAAGGACCAAGGACTGTCCAGACTAGTCAATAAGGCCATAAAAAATCGACCCACACGTACTAATAGGCTGATATGATCAGCCTTATCAATAATGAATGGAAGGATTTAACTCAACGGACCATGGACTGTCCGGACAGGTCCCATCAGTACATGGAAAATGACCCAAATGTTCTGATAGGGTGATACGATCAGCCATCTGGACAGTCCTTGGTCCTTCAAGGCAGTATGATCAGCCATCCGTACTGCCTGGAAGGACCAAGGACTGTCCAGACAAGTCCATCTGGCCATGAAAAATCGACCCACACGTACTGATAGGCTGATATGATCAGCCTTATCCATACTGAATGGAAGGATTTAACTCAACGGACCATGGACTGTCCAGACTGGCCCCATCAGTACATGAAAAATGAACCATATGTACTGATAGGCTGATACGATCAGCCATCCGTACTGCCTGGATGGACCAAGGACTGTCCGGAATTGTCCATCAGGCCATAAAAAATCGACCCACACGTAGTGATAGGCTGATATGATCAGCCTTATCCATACTGAATGGAAGGATTTAACTCAACGGACCATGGACTATCTAGAGTGGTTCCATCAGTACATGAAAAATAACCTATACGTACTGATATGCTGATAGAATCATCAATCCGTACTGCCTGGATAGACCTAGATTTGTCCAGTCTGGTCATTCAGGCAATGAAAAATCGACCCACATGTACTGATAGGCTGATATATCAGCCTTATCCATATTGAATGGAAGGATTTAACTCAACGAAACCATGGACTGTCCAGACTGGTCCCATCATTACATGAAAAATGACCCATACGTACTGATAGGCTGATACGATCAGCCATCCGTATTGCCTGGAAGGACCAATGACTGTCCAAACTGGTCCATCAGGCCAAGAAAAATTGACCCATGCGTACTGATAGGCTGATATGAACAGCATTAACCAGACTGAATGGAAGGATTTAACTCAACATACAATGGATTGTCCAAACTAGTCCCATCAGTACATCAAAAAGTGACCAATACTTACTGATAGGCTGATACAATCAGCCATCCGTATTGCTTGGATGGACCAAGGACTATCCTGACTGGTCCATCAGGCCATGAAAAATCGACCCACACGTATTGATAGGCTGATATGATCAGCCTTATCCGTACTGAATGGAATGATTTAACTCAACGAACCATGGACTGTCCAGACTGGTCCCATCTGTTCATGAAAAATGACCAATACATACTGATAGGCTGATACGATCAGCCATCCGTACTGCCTGGATGGACCAACGACTGTCCAGAATTGTCCATCAGGCCATACAAAATCGACGCACACGTATTGATAGGCTGATATGATCAGCCTTATCCGTACTGAATGGAAGGATTTAACTCAACAGACCATGGACTTTCTAGAGTGGTCCCATCAGTACATAAAAAATAACCCATACGTACTGATAGGCTAATATAATCAACCGTATTGCCTTGAAGGACCAAGGACTGTCCAGACTGGTCCATCAGGCCTTAAAAAATCAACCCACACGTACGGATAGGCTGATATGATCAGCCTTATCCAAACTAAATGGAAGGATTTAACTCAACGGACCATGGACTGGCCAGACTGGACCCATCAATACATGAAAAATGAACCATACGTACTGATAGGCTGATACGATCAGCCATCCGTACTGCCTGGATGGACCAAGGACTGTCCAGACTGGTCCATCAGGCCATGTAAAATCGACCCACACGTAATGATAGGCTAATATGATCAGCCTTATCTGTACTGAATGGAAGGATTTAACTAAACGAACCATGGACTGTCCAGGCTGGTGCCATCAGTATATGAAAAATGACCCATACGTACTGATAGGCTGATACAATCAGCATTCCGTACTGCCTAGAAGGACCAAGGACTGTCCAGACTGGTCATTCAGGCCATGAAAAATGGACCCACACGTACTGATAGGCTGATATGATCAGCCTTATCCATACTGAATGGAAGGATTTAACTCAACGGACCATGGACTGTCCAGGCTTATCCCATCATTACATGAAAAATGACCCATACGTACTGATAGGCTGATACGATCAGCCTTCTGTACTGCCTGGAAGGACCAAGGACTGTCCAGACTGGTCATTCAGGCCATAAAAAATCGACCACACCTGTACTAATAGGCTGATATGATCAGCCTTATCCATACTGAATGGGAGGATTTAACTCAACTGACCATGAACTGTCCAGACTGGTCCCATCAGTACATGGAAAATGACCCATACGTACTGATAGGCTGATACAATTAGCCATCCGTACTGTCTGGAAGGACCAAGGATTGTCCAGACTGGTCATTCAGGCCATGAAAAACCGACCCACACGTACTGATAGGCTGATATGATTAGCCTTATCCGTACTGAATGGAAGGATTTAACTCAACGGACCATGGACTGTCCAGACTGGCCCCATCAGTACATGAAAAATGAACCATACGTACTGATAGGCTGATACGATCAGCCATCCGTACTGTGTAGATGGACCAAGGACTGTCAAGACTGGTCCATCAGGCCATAAGAAATCGACACACACGTACTGATAGGCTGATATGATCATCCTTATCTGTACTGAATGGAAGGATTTAACTCAACGGACCATGGACTGTCTAGACTGGTCGCATCAATACATGAAAAAGGATCCATAAGTACTGATAGGCTGATAGGATCATCAATCCGTACTGCCTGGATAGACCTAGGACTGTCCAGTCTGGTCATTCAGGCAATGAAATATTGACCCACATGTACTGATAGGCTTATATATCATCCTTATCGATATTGAATGGAAGAATTTAACTCAACGAACCATGGACTGTCCAGACTGGTCCCATCATTACATGAAAAATGACCCATACGTACTGATAGGCTGATACGATCAGCCATCCGTGCTGCCTGGAAGGACCAAGGACTGTCCAGACAGGTCCAATCGACCACACCTGTATTAATAGGCTAATAGCATTTTTTCATGTGCTGACTGGTCCACCAGGCCATGAAAAATTGACCCAGACGTACTGATAGGCTGATATAATCATCCTTATCCGTACTGAATGGAAGGATTTAACTCAACGAACCATGGACTGTCCATATTGGTCCCATCAGTACATGAAAAATGACCCATACGTATTGATAGGCTGATATGATCAGCCATCCGTACTGCCTTGAAGGACCAAAGACTTCTAGACTGGTCCATCAGGCCATGAAAAATCGACCCATACGTACTGATAGGCTGATATGATCAGCCTTAACCGTACTGAATTGAAGGATTTAACTCAGTATACCATGGACTGTCCAGACTGGTCCATCAGGCCATGTAAAATCGACGCACACGTAATGATAGGCTAATATGATCAGCCTTATCTGTACTGAATGGAAGGATTTAACTAAGGGAACCATGGACTGTCCATACTGGTGCCATCAGTACATGAAAAATGACCCATACGTACTGATAGGCTGATACAATCAGCATTCCGTACTGCCTGGAAGGACCAAGGACTGTCCAGACTGGTCATTCAGGCCATGAAAAATGGACCCACACGTACTTATAGGCTGATATGATCAGCCTTATCCATACTGAATGGAAGGATTTAACTCAACGGACCATGGACTGTCCAGGCTGGTCCCATCATTACATGAAAAATGACCCATACGTACTGATAGGCTGATACGATCAGCCTTTCGTGCTGCCTGGAAGGACCAAGGACTGTCCAGACAAGTCCAATCGACCACACCTATACTGCTAGGATTATATGATCAGCCTTATCCGTACTGAATGGAAGGATTTAACTCAACGAACCATGGACTGTCGAGACTGGTCCCATCAGTACATGAAAAACTGGCCCATATGTACTGATAGGCTGATACAATTATCCTTCTGTACTGCCTGGAAGGACCAAGGACTGTCCAGACTGGTCATTCAGGTCATAAAAAATCGACCACACCTGTACTAATAGGCTGATATGATCAGCCTTATCCATACTGAATGGGAGGATTTAACTCAACTGACCATGAACTGTCCAGACTGGTCCCATCAGTACATGGAAAATGACCCATACGTACTGATAGGCTGATACAATCAGCCATCCGTACTGTCTGGAAGGACCAAGGACTGTCCAGACTGGTCATTCAGGCCTTGAAAAATCGACCCACACGTACTGATAGGCTGATATGATCAGCCTTATCCGTACTGAATGGAAGGATTTAACTCAACGGACCATGGACTGTCCAGACTGGCCCCATCAGTACATGAAAAATGAACCATACGTACTGATAGGCTGATACGATCAGCCATCCGTACTGCGTAGATGGACCAAGGACTGTCAAGACTGGTCCATCAGGCCATAAGAAATCGACACACACGTACTGATAGGCTGATATGATCAGCCTTATCTGTACTGAATGGAAGGATTTAACTCAACGGACCATGGACTGTCTAGACTGGTCGCATCAATACATGAAAAAGGATCCATAAGTACTGATAGGCTGATAGGATCATCAATCCGTACTGCCTGGATAGACCTAGGACTGTCCAGTCTGGTCATTCAGGGAATGAAATATTGACCCACATGTACTGATAGGCTTATATATCAGCCTTATCGATATTGAATGGAAGGATTTAACTCAACGAACCATGGACTGTCCAGACCGGTCCCATCATTACATGAAAAATGACCCATACGTACTGATAGGCTGATACGATCAGCCATCCGTGCTGCCTGGAAGGACCAAGGACTGTCCAGACAGGTCCAATCGACCACACCTGTATTAATAGGCTAATAGCATTTTTCATGTGCTGACTGGTCCACCAGGCCATGAAAAATTGACCCACACGTACTGATAGGCTGATATGATCACCCTTATATGTACTGAATGGAAGTATTTAACTCAATGAACCATGGACTGTCCATACTGGTCCCATCAGTACGTGAAAAATGACCCATACGTATTGATAGGCTGATATGATCAGCCATCCGTACTGCCTTGAAGGACCAAAGACTTCTAGACTGGTCCATCAGGCCATGAAAAATCGACCCATACGTACTGATAGGCTGATATGATCAGCCTTAACCATACTGAATTGAAGCATTTAACTCAGCATACCATGGACTGTCCAGACTGGTCCCATCAGTACATGAAAAACTGACCCATACGTACTGATGGGCTGATACGATCAGCCATCTGTACTGCCTGGAAGGACCAAGGACTGTCATGACTAGTCCATCTGGCCATGAAAAATCTACCCACACATACTGATAGGCTGATATGATCAGCCTTATCCGTACTAATGGAAGGATTTAACTCAACGGACCAAGGACTGTCCAGACTGGTTCATCAGGCCTTGAAAAATCGACCCATACGTACGGAAAGGCTGATACTATCAGCCATCCGTACTGCCTAGCAGGACCAACGATTGTCCAGACTGGTCCACCAGACCATGAAAAATTGACCCACCCATACTGATAGGCAGAATTGGCCAGCCTTATCCGTATTGAATGGAAGGACCAAAGACTGTCTAGAATGGTTCATCAGGCCATGAAAAATCGACCCATACGTACTGATAAGCTGATATGATCAGCCTTAACCGTACTGAATGGAAGGATTTAACTCAGCATACCATGGACTGTCCAGACTGGTCCCATCAGTACATGAAAAACTGACCCATACGTACTAATAGGCTGATACGATCAGCCATCTGTACTGCCTGGAAGGACCAAAGACTGTCTAGACTGGTCCATCAGGACATGAATAATCGACCCATACGTACTGATAGGCTGATATGATCAGCCTTATCTATACTGAATGGAAGGATTTAACTCAACGGACCATGGACTGGCCAGACTGGCCCCATCAGTACATGAAAAATGAACAATACGAACTGATAGGCTGATACGATCAGCCATCCGTACTGCCTGGATGGACCAAGGACTGTCCAGACTGGTCCATCAGGCCATGAAAAATCGACCCACACTTAATGATAGGCTGATACGATCAGCGTTATCCATATTGAATGGAAGGATTTAACTCAACAGACCATGGACTGTCTAGACTGGTCCCATCAATACATGAAAAATGACTCATACGTATTGATAGGCTGATTTGATCAGCCATCCATATTGCCTGGATGGACAAAGGACTGTCCACATGGGTCCATCAGGCCATGAAAAATGGACCCACACGCACTGATAGGCTAATATGATCAGCCTTATCTGTACTGAATGGAAGAATTTAACTCACCGGACCATGGACTGTCTAGACTGGTCGCATCAATACACTAAAAATTATCCATAAGTACTGATAGGCTGATAGGATCATCAATCCGTACTGCCTGGATAGACCTAGGACTGTCCAGTCTGGTCATTCAGGCAATGAAAAATTGACCCACATGTACTGATAGGCTGATATATCAGCCTTATCGATATTCAATGGAAGGATTTAACTCAACGAACCATGGACTGTTCAGACTGGTCCCATCATTACATGAAAAATGACCCATACGTACTGATAGGCTGATACGATCAGCCATCCGTGCTGCCTGGAAGGACCAAGGACTGTCCAGAGAGGTCCAATCGACCACACCTGTATTAATAGGCTAATAGCATTTTTTTCATGTGCTGACTGGTCCACCAGGCCATGAAAAATTGACCCACACGTACTGATAGGCCTATATGATCAGCCTTATCCGTACAGAATGGAAGGATTTAACTCAACGAACCATGGACTGTCCATACTGGTCCCATCAGTACATGTAAAATGACCCATACGTATTGATAGGCTGATATGATCAGCCATCCGTACTGCCTTGAAGGACCAAAGACTTCTAGACTGGTCCATCAGGCCATGAAAAATTGACCCATACATACTAATAGGCTGATATGATCAGCCTTAACCGTACTGAATTGAAGGATTTAACTCAGCATACCATGGACTGTCCAGACTGGTCCCATCAGTACATGAAAAACTGACCCATACGTACTGATGGGCTGATACGATCAGCCATCCGTACTGCCTGGATGGACCAACGACTGTCCAGAATAGTCCATCAGGCCATAAAAAATCGACCCACACGTACTGATAGGCTGATATGATCTGCCTTATCCGTACTGATTGGAAGGATTTAACTCAACGGACCATGGACTGTCTAGAGTGGTCCCATCAGTACATGAAAAATAACCAATACATACTGATAGGCTGATAGAATCATCAATCCGTACTGCCTGGATAGACCTAGGACTGTCCAGTCTGGTCATTCATGCAATGAAAAATCGACCCACATGTACTAATAGGCTGATATATAAGCCTTATCCATATTGAATGGAAGGATTTAACTAAACGAACCATGGACTGTCCAGACTGGTCCCATCATTACATGAAAAATGACCAATAGGATCAGCCAACCGTATTCCCTGGAAGGACCAAGGACTGTCCAGACTGGTCCATCAGGCCTTAAAAAATCAACCCACAGGTACTGATAGGCTGATATGATCAGCCTTATCCGTACAAAATGGAAGGATTTAACTCAACGGACCATGGACTGGCCAGACTGGCCCCATCAGTACATGAAAAATGAAAAATAGGTACTGATAGGCTGATACGATCAGCCATCCGTACTGCCTGGATGGACCAAGGACTGTCCAGACTGGTCCATCAGGCCATGTAAAATCGACCCACACGTAATGATAGGCTAATATGATCAGCCTTATTTTTACTGAATGGAAGGATTTAAGTCAACGAACCATGGACTGTCCAGACTAGTGCCATCAGTACATGAAAAATGACCCATACGTACTGATAAGCTGATACAATCAGCAATCCGTACTGCCTAGAAGAACCAAGGACTGTCTAGACTGGTCCATCAGGCCATGAAAAATAGACCCATAGGTAGTGATAGGCTGATATGATCAGCTTTAACCGTACTGAATGGAAGGATTTAACTCAACATACCGTGGACTGTCTAGACTGGTCCCATCAGTACATGAAAAACTGACCCATACGTACTATTAGGCTGATACAATCAGCCATCTGTACTGCCTGGAAGGACCAAAGACTGTCCAGACTAGTCCATCTGGCCATGAAAAATATACCCACCCGTACTAAATGGCTGATATTGTCAGCCTTAACCGTACTGAATGGAAGGATTTAACTCAACGGACCATGGACTGGCCAGACTTCCCCCATCAGTACATGAAAAATGAACCATACGTACTGATAGGCTGATACGATCAGCCATCCGTACTGCCTGTATGGACCAAGGACTGTCCAGACTCGTCCATTAGGACATGAAAAATCGACCCACACGTACTGATACGCTGATCATATCAGCCTTATCCGTACTGAATGAAAGGATTTAACTCAACGGACCATGGACTGTCTAGACTGGTCCCATCAGTACATGAAAAATGACCCATACGTATTGATAGGCTGATAGGATCATCCATCCGTACTGCCTGGATGGACCAAGGACTGTGCAGACAGGTCATTCAGGCCATGAAAAATTGACCCACACGTACTGATAGGCTGATATATCAGCCTTATCCATACTTAGTGGAAGGATTTAACTCAACGGACCATGGAATGTCCATACTTGTCCCATCAGCACATGTAAAAATAACCCATACATACTGATAGGCTGATACGATCAACCATCTGTACTGCTTGGAAGGACCAAGGACTGTCCAGACTGGTCTATCAGGCCATGAAAAATCGACCCATACGTACTGATAGGCTGATATGATCAGCCTTAACCACATTGAATGGAAGGATTAACCTCAACAGACCATGGACTGTCCAGACTGGTCCCATCAGTACATGAAAAATGACCCATACGTACGGATAGGATGATGCAATCATCCATCCGTACTGCCTGGATGGACCAAGGACTTTCCAGACTGGTCCATCAAGCCATGAAAAATTGACCCATACAGACTGATAGGCTGATACGATCAGCCATCCGTACTGCCTGGAAGGACCAAGGACTGTCCAGACTGGTCATTCAGGCGATGAAAAATCGACCCACACGTACTGATAGTCTTATATGATCAGCCTTATGCATACTGAATGGAAGGATTTAACTCAACGGACCATGGACTGTCCAGACTGATCCCATCAGTACATTAATAATGAGCCATTCGTACTGATAGGCTGATACGATCAGCCATCCGTACTGCCTGGAAGGAACAAGGACTGTCCAGACTGGTCCATCAGGCCATGAAAAATCGACCCATAAGTACTGATAGGCTGATATGATCAGCCTTAACAGTACTGAATGGAAGGATTTAATTCAACACACCATGGACTGTCCAGACTGGTCCCATCAGTACATGAAAAACTGACCCATACGTACTGATAGGCTGATACAACCAGCCTTCCGTATTGCCTGGAAGGACCAAGGACTGTCCAGACTGGTCATTCAGGCCATGAAAAATCGACCCACACTTACTAATAGGCTGATATGATCAGCCTTATCCATACTGAATGGAAGGATTTAACTCCACGGACCGTGGACTGTCCAGACTGGTCCCATCAATACATGAAAAATGACCCATACGTACTGATAGGCTGATACGATCAGCCATCCGTACTGCCTGGATGGACCAAGGACTGTCCAGACTGGTCCATCAGGCCATGTAAAATCGACCCACACGTAATGATATGCTAATATGATCAGCCTTATTTTTACTGAATGGAAGGATTTAAGTCAACGAACCATGGACTGTCCAGACTGGTGCCATCAGTACATGAAAAATGACCCATACGTACTGATAAGCTGATACAATCAGCAATCCGTACTGCCTAGAAGAACCAAGGACTGTCTAGACTGGTCCATCAGGCCATGAAAAATAGACCCATAGGTAGTGATAGGCTGATATGATCAGCTTTAACCGTACTGAATGGAAGGATTTAACTCAACATACCGTGGACTGTCTAGACTGGTCCCATCAGTACATGAAAAACTGACCCATACGTACTATTAGGCTGATACAATCAGCCATCTGTACTGCCTGGAAGGACCAAAGACTGTCCAGACTAGTCCATCTGGCCATGAAAAATATACCCACCCGTACTAAATGGCTGATATTGTCAGCCTTATCCGTACTGAATGGAAGGATTTAACTCAACGGACCATGGACTGGCCAGACTTCCCCCATCAGTACATGAAAAATGAACCATACGTACTGATAGGCTGATACGATCAGCCATCCGTACTGCCTGGATGGACCAAGGACTGTCCAGACTCGTCCATTAGGACATGAAAAATCGACCCACACGTACTGATACGCTGATCATATCAGCCTTATCCGTACTGAATGAAAGGATTTAACTCAATGGACCATGGACTGTCTAGACTGGTCCCATCAGTACATGAAAATTGACCCATACGTATTGATAGGCTGATAGGATCATCCATCCGTACTGCCTGGATGGACCAAGGACTGTGCAGACAGGTCATTCAGGCCATGAAAAATTGACCCACACGTACTGATAGGCTGATATATCAGCCTTATCCATACTTAGTGGAAGGATTTAACTCAACGGACCATGGAATGTCCATACTTGTCCCATCAGCACATGTAAAAATAACCCATACATACTGATAGGCTGATACGATCAACCATCTGTACTGCTTGGAAGGACCAAGGACTGTCCAGACTGGTCTATCAGGCCATGAAAAATCGACCCATACGTACTGATAGGCTGATATGATCAGCCTTAACCACATTGAATGGCAGGATTAACCTCAACATACCATGGACTGTCCAGACTGGTCCCATCAGTACATGAAAAATGACCCATACGTACGGATAGGATGATGCAGTCATCCATCCGTACTGCCTGGATGGACCAAGGACTTTCCAGACTGGTCCATCAAGCCATGAAAAATTGACCCATACAGACTGATAGGCTGATACGATCAGCCATCCGTACTGCCTGGAAGGACCAATGACTGTCCAGACTGGTCATTCAGGCGATGAAAAATAGACCCACACGTACTGATAGTCTTATATGATCAGCCTTATCCATACTGAATGGAAGGATTTAACTCAACGGACCATGGACTGTCCAGACTGATCCCATCAGTACATGAATAATGAGCCATTCGTACTGATAGGCTGATACGATCAGCCATCCGTACTGCCTGGAAGGAACAAGGACTGTCCAGACTGGTCCATCAGGCCATGAAAAGTCGACCCATAAGTACTGATAGGCTGATATGATCAGCCTTAACAGTACTGAATGGAAGGATTTAACTCAACACACCATGGACTGTCCAGACTGTTCCCATCAGTACATGAAAAACTGACCCATACGTACTGATAGGCTGATACAATCAGCCTTCCGTATTGCCTGGAAGGACCAAGGACTGTCCAGACTGGTCATTCAGGCCATGAAAAATCGACCCACACTTACTAATAGGCTGATATGATCAGCCTTATCCATACTGAATGGAAGGATTTAACTCCACGGACCGTGGACTGTCCAGACTGGTCCCATCAATACATGAAAAATGACCCATACGTACTGATAGGCTGATACGATCAGCCGTCCGTACTGCCTGGATGGACCAAGGACTGTCTAGACTGGTCCATCAGGCCATGAAAAATCAACCCACACGTACTAATAGGCTGATATGATCAGCCTTATCCGTACTGAATGGAAGGATTTAACTCAACGGACCATGGACTGGCCAGACTGGCCCCATCAGTACATGAAAAATGAACCATACGTACTGATAGGCTGATACGATCAGCCATCCGTACTGCCTGGATGGACCAAGGACTGTCCAGACTGGTCCATCAGGCCATGAAAAATCGACCCACACGTAATGATAGGCTAATATTATCAGCCTTATCTGTACTGAATGGAAGGATTTAACTCAATGAACCATGGACTGTCCAGACTGGTGCCATCAGTACATGAAAAATGACCCATACGTACTGTTAGGCTGATACAATCAGCCATCCGTACTGCCTAGAAGGACCAAGGACTGTCTAGACTGGTTCATCAGGCCATGAAAAATTGACCCATAGGTAGTGATAGGGTGATATGATCAGCCTTAACCATACTGAATGGAAGGATTTAACTCAACATACCATGGACTGTCTAGACTGGTCCCATCAGTACATGAAAAACTGACCCATACGTACTATTAGGCTGATACAATCATCCATCTGTACTGCCTGGAAGGACCAAGGACTGTCCAGACTAATCCATCTGGCCATGAAAAATCTACCCACCCATACTGATAGGCAGATATGGTAAGCCTTATCCGTATTGAATGGAAAGATTTAACTCAACGGACCATGGACTGGCCAGACTTCCCCCATAAATACATGAAAATTGAACCATACATACTGATAGGCTGATACGATCAGGCATCCGTAATGCCTGGATGGACCAAGGACTGTCCAAACTCGTCCATTAGGACATGAAAAATTGACCCACACGTACTGATAGGCTGATCATATCAGCCTTATCCGTACTGAATGAAAGGATTTAACTCAACGGACCATGGACTGTCTAGACTGGTCCCATCAGTACATGAAAAATTACCCATACGTATTGAGAGGCTGATAGGATCATCCATCCGTACTGCCTGGATGGACCAAGGACTGTCCAGACTGGTCATTCAGGCCATGAAAAATCGACCCACATGTACAGATAGGCTGATATATCAGCCTTATCCATACTTAATGGGAGGATTTAACTCAACGGACCATGGAATGTCCAGACTTGTCCCATTAGCACATGAAAAAATGACCCATACGTACTGATAGGCTGATACGATCAACCATCCGTACTGCCTGGAAGGACCAAGGACTGTCCAGACTGGTCTATCAGGCCATGAAAAATCGACCCATACGTACTGATAGGCTGATATGATCAGCCTTAACCACATTGAATGGAAGGATTAACCTCAACAGACCATGGACTGTCAAGACTGGTCCCATCAGTACATGAAAAATGACCCATACGTACGGATAGGATGATACAATCATCCATCCGTACTGCCTTGATGGACCAAGGACTTTCCAGACTAGTCCATCAAGCCATGAAAAATTGACCCATACAGACTGATAGGCTGATACGATCAGCCATCCGTACTGCCTGGAAGGACCAAGGACTGTCCAGACTGGTCATTCAGGCGATGAAAAATCGACCCACACGTACTGATAGTCTTATATGATCAGCCTTATCCATACTGAATGGAAGGATTTAACTCAACGGACCATGGACTG
>MU107542.1:2856-19027 GCA_012274485.2 Sinapis alba
TATGTACGGACCGTCGGACCAGTCCGGGTAACCGTCCAGCTCGACCAGTCTGGTCCGGACCCGAACACTCCTCCGAGGTGGGATGAGCTTCCCCCGAGCTGCCCCAGCTGACCCAGCTATTACTTCAGCTCCGGCGAGCTGACCAAACCTCAGGTGAGCTAACCACACTCGTGATCCAGCTGGATGAGCTCGACCCGGACCACGTTAAGCTTCCGGTTCACTCGTCCAGCTTTCCTTTACCGTTTTCCTTCTGCCGATGATCAAGTACTCGTACCACGACTTACTTAACCATCCCTTTGGACCATGATACACCTGATTTCAGGTTTAACGACCTGACTTGGTGCATTCCTATGTACCATGGTCCGTCCCACGGTCCTATCGAGGATCGGGGACATGACATCGGGTCTTACAAGGAAGGCCGTGTGTGATCTGATCATGGGCAAGGATAGACGACCTGATCCATAAATGATGGATCAAGGTGTCTGATCTTATTAATCAAAGGATGCACCATGATCAGCCATCCGTACTGCCTGGCAGGACCAAGGACTGTCCAGACTGGTCCATAAGGCCATAAAAAATTGACCAATACGTACTGATAGTCTGATATAATCAGCCTTATCCGTACTGAATGGAAGGATATAGCTCAATGGAACATGGACTGTTCAGACTGGTCCCATCAGTACATGAAAAATGACCAATACTTACTGATAGGCTGATACGATCAGCCATCCGTACTGCCTGGAAGGACCAAGGACTGTCCAGACTGGTCCATCAGGCCATGAAAAATTGTCCCACACTCACTGATAGGCTGATATGATCAGCCTTATCTTCACTGAATGGAAGGATTTAACTCAACAGACCATGGACTGTCCAGACTGGTCCCATCAATACATGAAAACTGACCCATACGTACTGATAGGCTGATACGATCAGCCATCCGTACGGCCTGGATGTACCAAGGACTGTCTAGACCTGTCCATCAGGCCATGAAAAATCGACCCATTCGTACTGAAAGGTGATATGATCAGCCTTAACCGTACTGAATGGAAAGATTTAACTCGACGGACCATGGACTGTCCGGACTGGTCCCATCAGTACATGAAATATGACCCATACGTACTGATAGGTTGATACAATTAGCCATCCGTACTGCCTGGATGGACCAAGGACTCTCCAAACTGGTTCATCAATCCATAAACAATCGACCAATATGTACTGATAGGCTGATATGATCAGCCTTATCCCCACTGAATGGAAGGATTTAACTCAACGGACCATGGACTGTCCGGACTGGTCCCATCAGTACATTAAAAATGACCCATACGTACTGATAGGTTGATAAAATTAGCCATCCGTACTGCCTGGATGGACCAAGGACTCTCCAGACTGGTCCATGAGGCCATGAAAAATCAATGAGTTGAATTTGAGACAAAGAAGGTGGATGGAATTTGTGGCTGATTATGATCTTGAGATTGCTTACCATCCCGGTAAAGCAAACTTGGTGGCCGATGCCTTGAGCCGTAGAAGGGTTGAGGTCTCAGCTGAAAGGGAGGCAGAGGTGCTTGAAGGGATAGTCTGGACATTGCACCTGAACACATTGGCCAGCGAGAATGAGCCATTGGGTTTGGAGGCAGTGAAACATGCTGATCTTCTTTCCAGGATTAAGCAAGCACAAGGCTTGGATGAGAACCTTCAGAAGGTTGCTCTAAATGATAAGACGGAGTACCAGGTTGCACAAGATGTAACAATCTTGGTCCATGGGAGGATCAGTGTTCCAAATGTAAGGGGACTTAAGGAGGAGATTATGGGGCAGTCTCATAAGTCTAAGTTCTCTGTGCATCCTGGACTGAACAAGATAAACAAGGACATCAAGAGGTATTAGCATTGGGCCCGTATGAAGACTGATAAGTCCGAATGGGTGGCTAAGTGTCCTACTTGCCAACTCGTCAAGGCAGAGCATCAAGTATCCAGTGGGTTACTTCAGAATCTACCTATTCCAGAATTGAAGTGGGATTATATCACCATGGATTTTGTACGTACTGGTATGCTGATATGATCATCCTTATTCGTACTGAATGGAAGGATTTCACTCAACGGACCATGGACAGTCTCGACTGGTACATGAAAAATGACCCATATGTACTGATAGGCTGAGACGATCACCCATCCGTACTGCCTGGAAGGACCAAGGACTGTCCAGAACGGTCCAAAAGGCTATACAATCGACCAATACGTACTGATAGGCTGATATGATCAGCCTTATCCGTACTGAATGGAAGGATATATCTCAATGGACCATGGACTGTTCGGACTGGTCCCATCAGTACATGAAAAATGACCAATACTTACTGATAGGCTGATACGATCAGCCATCCTTACTGCCTGGAAGGGCCAAGGACTGTCCACACTGATCCATCAGGCCATGAAAAATTGTCCCACACGTACTTATAGGCTGATATGATCAGCCTTATCCGCACTGAATGGAAGGATTTAACTCAACAGACCATGGAGTGTCCAGACTGGTCCCATCAATACATGACAATTGACCCATACGTACTGATAGGCTGATACGATCAGCCATCCGTACGGCCTGGATGGAGCAAGGACTGTCCAGACATGTCCATCAGGCCATGAAAAATCGACCCATACGTACTGATAGGCTGATATGATCAGCCTTAACCGTACTGAATGGAAGGATTTAACTCAACGGACCATGGACTGTCCGGACTGGTCCCATCAATACATGAAAAATGACCCATACGTACTAATAGGTTGATACAATTAGCCATCCATACTGCCTGGATGGACCAAGGACTCTCCAGACTGGTTCATCAATCCATAAACAATCGACCAATACGTATTGATAGGCTGATATGATCAGCCTTATCCGTACTGAATGGAAGGATATAGCTCAACAGACCATGGACTGTTCGGACTGGTCCCATCAGTACATGAAAATGACCAATACTTACTGATAGGCTCATTTGATCAGGCATCCATACTGCCTGAAAGGACTAAGAACTGTCCAGACTGGACCTTCGGGCCAATAAAAATCGTCCCACACGTACTGATTGGCTGATATGATCAGCCTTATCCGCACTGAATGGAAGGATTTAACTCAATGGACCATGGAATGACTGGACTGGTCCCATCAGTAAATGAAAAATGAACTATACGTACTGATAGGTCGATACAATTAGCCATCCGTACTGCCTGGATGAACCAAGGACTCTCCAGACTGGTCCATGAGGCCATGAAAAATCAACCCATATGTACGGATATGCTGATATGATCATCCTTATCCGTACTGAATGGAAGGATTTAACTCAATGGACCATGGACCATGGACAGTCTGGACTGGTCCCATCAGTACATGAAAAATGACCCATACGTACTGATAGGCTGATACGATCAGCTATCCGTACTGCCTGGCAGTACCAAGGACTGTCCAGACTGGTCCATAAGGCCATAAAAAATCGACCAATTTGTACTGATAGGTATATATGATCAGCCTTATCCGTACTGAATGGTAGGATATATCTCAATGGACCAAGGACTGTTCGGACTGGTCCCATCAGTACATGAAAAATGACCAATACTTACTGATAGGCTGATACGATCAGCCATCCTTACTGCCTGGAAGGACCAAGGACTATCCACACTGGTCCATCAGGCCATGAAAAATTGTCCCACCCGTACTGATAGGCTGATATGATCAGCCTTATCCGCACTGAATGGAAGGATTTAACTCAACAGAACATGGACTGTCCAGACTGGTCCCATCAATAAACGAAAAATGACCCATACATACTGATAGGCTGATATGATCTGCCATCCGTACGGCCTGGATGGACCAAGGACTGTTCAGACCTGTCCATCAGGCCATGGAAAATCGACCCATACGTACTGATAGGCTGATATGATCAGCCTTATTCGTATTGAATGGAAGGATTTAACTCAACGGACAATGGCCTGTCCGGACTGGTCCCATCAGTACATGAAAAATGACCCATACGTACTGATAGGTTGATACAATTAGCCATCCGTACTGCCTTGATGGACCAAGGACTCTCCAGACTGGGTCATCAGGCCATAAACAATCGACCAATACGTACTGATAGGCTGTTATGATCAGCCTTATCCATACTGAACAGAAGGATATAGCTCAACGGACCATGGACTGTTCGGACTGGTCCCATCAGTACATGAAAAATGACCCACACTTACTGATAGGCTGATACGATCAGCCATCCGTACTGCCTGGAAGGACCAAGGACTGTCCAGACTGGTCCATCGGGCCATGAAAAATCGTCCCACACGTACAGATACGCTGATTTAATCAGCCTTATCCGCATTGAATGGAAGGATTTAACTCAACGGACCATTGACTGTCCGGACTGGTCCCATCAGTACATGAAAAATGACCCATACGTATTGATAGGTTGATAAAATTAGCCATCCGTACTGCATGGATGGACCAAGGACTCTCTAGACTGGTCCATGAGGCCATGAAAAATCAACCCATACGTACTGATATGCTGATATGATCATCCCTATCCGTACTGAATGGAAGGATTTAACTCAACGGACCATGGACAGTCTGGACTGGTCCCATCAGTACATGAAAAATGACCCATATGTACTGATAGGCTGATACGATCAGCCATCCGTACTGTCTGGCAGGACCAAGGACTGTCCAGACTGGTCCATAAGGCCATAAACAATCGACCAATACGTATTGATAGGCAGATATGATCAGCCTTATCCTTACTGAATGGAAGGATATAGCTCAATGGACCATGGACTGTTCGGACTGGTCCCATCAGTACATGAAAAATGACCCATACTTGCTAACAGACTGATACGATCAGCCATCCGTACTGCCTGGAAGGACCAAGGACTGTCCATACTGGTCCATCAGGCCATGAAAAAACGTCCCACACGTACTGATAGGCTGATATGATCAGCCTTATCCGCACTGAATGGAAGGATTTAACTCAACAGACCATGGACTGTCCAGACTGGTCTTATCAATACATGACAATTGACCCATACGTACTGATAGGCTGATACGATCAGCCATCCGTACGGCCGGGATGGACCAAGGACTGTCCAGACCTGTCCATCAGGCCATGAAAATTCGACCCATACGTACTGATAGGCTGATATGATCAGCCTTAACCGTACTGAATGGAAGGATTTAACTCAACGGATCATGGACAATCCGGACTGGTCCCATCAGTACATGAAAAATGACCCATACGTACTAATAGGTTGATACAATTAGCCATACGTACTGCCTGGATGGACCAAGGACTCTCCAGACTTGTTCATCAATCCATAAACAATCAACCAATACGTATTGATAGGCTGATATGATCAGCCTTATCCGTACTGAATGGAAGGATATAGCTCAACGGACCATGGACTGTTCGGACTGGTCCCATCAGTACATGAAAATGACCCATACTTACTGATAGGCTGATTTGATCAGCCATCCATACTACCTGAAAGGACCAAGAACTGTCCAGACATGTCCATCGGGCCATTAAAAATTGTCCGACACGTACTGATAGGCTGATATGATCAGCCTTATCCGCACTGAATGGAAGGATTTAACTCAATGGACCATGGAATGACCGGACTGGTCCCATCAGTAAATGAAAAATGAACCATACATACTGATAGGTCGATACAATTAGCCATCCGTACTGCCTGGATAGACCAAGGACTCTCCAGACTGGTCCATGAGGCCATGAAAAATCAACCCATATGTATTGATATGCTGATATGATCATCCTTTTCCGTACTGAATGGAAGGATTTAACTCAATGGACCATGAACAGTCTGGACTGGTCCCATCAGTACATGAAAAATGACCCATATGTACTGATAGGCTGATACGATCAGCCATCCGTACTGACTGGAAGTACCAAGGACTGTCCAGACTGGTCCATAAGGCCATAAACAATCGACCAATACGTACTTATAGGTTGATATGATCACCCCTATCCGTACTGAATGGAAGGATATAGCTCAACGGACCATGGACTGTTTGGACTCATCCCATCAGTACATGAATAATGACCCATACGTACTGATAGGTTGATACAATTAGCCATCCGTACTGCCTTGATGGACCAAGGACTCTCCAGACTGGGTCATCAGGCCATAAACTATCGACCAATACGTACTGATAGGCTTATATGATCAGCCTTATCTGTACTGAATGGAAGGATATAGCTCAACGGACCATGGACTGTTCGGACTGGTCCCATCAGTACATGAAAAATGACCCATACTTGCTAATAGACTGATACGATCAGCCATCCGTACTGCCTGGAAGGACCAAGGACTGTCCATACTGGTCCATCAGGCCATGAAAAAACGTCCCACACGTATTGATATGCTGATATGATCATCCTTATCCGTACTGAATGGAAGGATTTAACTTAACAGACCATGAACATTCTGGACTGGTCCCATCAGTACATGAAAAATGACCCATACGTACTAATAGGCTGATACGATCAGCCATCCGTACTGACTGGAAGTACCAAGGACTGTCCAGACTGGTCCATAAGGCCATAAACAATCGACCAATACGTACTGATAGGTTGATATGATCACCCCTATCCATACTGAATGGAAGGATATAGCTCAGCGGACCATGGACTGTTTGGACTCGTCCCATCAGTACATGAATAATGACCCATACGTACTGATAGGTTGATACAATTAGCCATCCGTACTGCCTTGATGGACCAAGGACTCTCCAGACTGGGTCATCAGGCCATAAACTATCGACCAATACGTACTGATAGGCTGATATGATCAGCCTTATCTGTACTGAATGGAAGGATATAGCTCAACGGACCATGGACTGTTCGGACTGGTCCCATCAGTACATGAAAAATGACCCACACTTACTGATAGGCTGATACGATCAGCCATCCGTACTGCCTAGAAGGACCAAGGACTGTCAAGACTGGTTCATCGGGCCATGAAAAATTGTCCCACACGTACTGATACGCTGATTTGATCAGCCTTATCCGCATTGAATGGAAGGTTTTAACTCAACGGACCATGGACTGTCCGGACTGGTCCCATCAGTACATGAAAAATTACCCATACGTACTGATAGGTTAATAAAATTAGCCATCCGTACTGCCTGGATGGACCAAGGACTCTCTAGACTTGTCCATGAGGCCATGAAAAATCAACCCATACGTATTGATATGCTGATATGATCATCCCTATCCGTACTGAAGGGAAGGATTTAACTGAATGGACCATGGACTGTCTAGACTGGTCCCATCAGTACATGAAAAATGACCCATACGTACTGATAGGCTGATACGATCAGCCATCCGTACTGCCTGAAAGGACCAAGGACTGTCCAGACTGGTCCATCAGGCCATGAAAAATCGACCCATACGTATTGATAGGCTGATATGATCAGCCTTAACCATACTGAATGGAATGATTTAACTTAACAGACCATGGACTGTCCAGACTGGTCCCATCAGTACATGAAAAACTGACCCATACGTACTGATAGGCTGATACAATCAGCCATCCGTATTGCTTGGAAGGACCAAGGACTGTCTAGACTAGTCCATTTGGCCATGAAAAATCGACCCATACGTACTGATAGGCTGATATGGTCAGCCTTAACCGTACTGAATGGAAGGATTTAACTCAACATACCATGGACTGTCCACACTGGTCCCATCAGTTCATGAAAAAGTGACCCATACGTACTGATAGGCTGACACAATCAGCCTTCCGTACTGGCTGGAAGGACCAAGGACTGTCCAGACTGGTCATTTAGGCCATTTAAAATCGACCCACACGTACTGATAGGCTGCCTTATCCATAATGAATGGAAGGATTTAACTCAACGGACCATGGACTGTCCATACTGGTCTCATCAGAACATGGAAAATGACCCATACGTACTGATAGGCTGATACGATCAGCCATCCGTACTGCCTGGAAGAACCAAGGACTTTCCAGACTGGTCCATCAGGCCATGAAAAATCAACCCATGCGTACTGATAGGCTGATATGAACAGCATTAGCCATACTGAATGGAAGGATTTTACTCAACATACCATGTATTGTCCAGACTGGTCCCATCAGTACATGAAAAACTGACCCATACGTACTGATAGGCTGATACAATCAGCCAGCCGTACTGCCTGGAAGGACCAAGGACTGTCCAGACTAGTCCATTTGGCCATGAAAAATCGACCCACACGTACTGATAGGCTGATATGATCAGCCTTATCCGTATTGAATGGAAGGATTTAACTCAACGGACCATGGATTGTCCAGACTGGTCCCATCATTACATGAAAAATGACCCATACGTACTGATTACCTGATACGATCAGCCATCCGTACTGCCTGGAAGGACCAAGGACTGTCCACACTGGTCCATCTTGACATGAAAAATCGACCCACACATACTGATTGGCTGATATGATCAGTGTTATCCAAACTGAATGGAAGGATTTAACTCAACAGACCATGGACTGTCCAGACAGGTCCAATCAGTACATGAAAAATGACCCATACGTACCGAAAGGTTGATAGGATCATCCATCCGTACTGCCTGGATGGACCAAGGACTGTCCAGACTGGTCCCATCATTACATGAAAAATGACCCATACGTACTGATAGGCTGATACGATCAGCCATCCGTACTGCCTAGAAGGACCAAGGACTGTCCAGACTGGTCCATCAGGCCATGAAAAATTGACCCATACGTACTGATAGGCTGATATGATCAGCCTTAACCGTACTGAATGGAAGGATTTAACTCAACATACCATGGACTGTCCAGACTGGTCCCATCAGTTCATGAAAAACTGACCCATACGTACTGATAGGCTGATACGATCAGCCATCCGTACTGCCTGGAAGGACCAAGGACTGTCCAGACTAGTCCATCAGGCCATGAAAAATCGACGCATGCGTACTGATAGGTTGATATGAACAACATTAACCGTACTGAATGGAAGGATTTAACTCAACATACCATGGACTGTCCAGACTGGTCCCATCAGTACATGAAAAACTGACCCATACGTACTAATAGGCTGACACAATCAGCCATCCGTACTGCCTTGAAGGACCAAGGACTGTCCAGACTAGTCCATTTGGCCATGAAAAATTGACCCACACGTACTGATAGGCTGATATGATCAGCCTTATCCGTACTGAATGGAAGGATTTAACTCAACGGACTATGGATTGTCCAGACTGGTTCCATCATTACATGAAAAATGACCCATACGTACTCATAAGCTGATACGATCAGCCATCCGTTTTGACTGGAAGGACCAAGGACTGTCTACACTGGTCCATCTTGCCATGAAAAATCTACCCACACATACTGATAGGCTGATATGATCAGCCTTATCCAAACTGAATGGAAGGATTAAACTCAACAGACCATGGACTGTCCAGACAGGTCCAATCGGTACATGAAAAATGACCCCTACGTACTAACAGGTTGATAGGATCATCCATCCATACTGCCTGGATGGACCAAGGACTGTCAAGATTGGTCCATCAGGCCATGAAAAATCAACCCATACAGACTGATAGGCTTATCGATGTAGAATGGAAGGATTTAACTCAACGGGCCATGGACTGTCCAGACTGGTCCCATCTTTACATGAAAAATGACCCATAGGAACTAATAGGCTGATACGATCAGCCATCCGTACTGCCTGGAAGGACCAAGGACTGTCCAGACTGGTCCAACGACTGTCCAGACTGGTCCAACAGGCCATGAAAAATCGACCCATACTTACTGATTGGCTTATATGATCAGCCTTAACCGTACTAAATGGAAGGTTTTAACTAAACCTACCATGGACTGTCCATACTGGTCTCATTAGTACAAGGAAAATGACCCATACGTACTGATAGGCTGATACGATCAGCCCTCCGTACTGCCTGGAAGGACCAAGGGCTGTCCAGACTATTCCTTCTGGCCATGAAAAATCTACCCACACGTACTGATAGGCTGATATGATCAGCCTTGTCCATACTGAATGGAAGGATTTAACTCAACGGACCATGGACTGTCCAGACTGGCCCCATCAGTACATGAAAAATGAACAATACGTACTGATAGGCAGATACGATCAGCCATCCGTACTGCCAGGATGGACCAAGGACTGTCCAGACTGGTCCATCAGGCCTTAAAAAATCAACCCACACGTACTGATAAGCTGATATGATCATCCTTATCAGTACTGAATGGAAGGATTTAACTCAACGGACTGATAGGCTGATAGGATCATCCATCCGTACAGCCTGGATGGACCAAGGACTGTCCAGACTGATCCATCAGGCCATGAAAAATCAACCCATACAGACTGATAGGCTTATACGATCAGCCTTATCCATATTGAATGGAAGGATTTAACTCAACGAACAATGGACTGTCCAGACTGGTCCCATCATTACATGAAAAGTAACCCATATGTACTGATAGGCTGATATGTTCAGCCATCCGTACTGCCTGGAGAGACCAAGGAGTGTCTAGACTGGTCCATCAGGCCATGAAAAATCGACTCATACGTACTGATAGGCTGATATGATCAGCGTTAACCGTACTGAATGGTAGGATTTAACTCAACATACCATGGACTGTCCAGACTGGTCCCATTAGTTCATGAAAAACTGACCCATACGTACCGATAGGCTGACACAATCAGTCTTCCATACTGCCTTGAAGGACCAAGGACTGTCCAGATTGGTCATTTAGGCCATCAAAAATCGACCCACACATACTGATAGGCTGATATGATCAGCCTTATCCATACTGAATGGAAGGATTTAACTCAACGGACCATGGACTGTCCAGACTGGTCCCATCAGTACATCGAAAATGACCCATACGTACTGATAGGCTGATACGATCAGTCATCCGTACTGCCTGGAATGATCAAGGGCTGTCCAGACTAGTCCATCTGGCCATGAAAAATCTACCCACACATACTGATAGGCTGATATGATCAGCCTTATCCGTACTGAATGGAAGGATTTAACTCAACGGACCATGGGCTGTCCAGACTTGCCCCATCAGTACATGAAAAATGAACCATACGTACTGATAGGCAGATACGATCCGCCATCCGTACTGCCTGGATGGACCAAGGACTGTCCAGACTGGTCCATCAGGCCATAAAAAATCAACCCACACGTACTGATAGGATGATATGATCAGCCTTATCCGTATTGAATGGAAGGATTTAACTCAACGGGCCATGGACTGTCTAGACTGGTCCCATCAGTACATGAAAAATGATCCATACAAACTGATAGGCTGATAGGATCATCCATTTGTAATGCCTGGATGGACCAAGGACTGTCCAGACAAGTGATTCAGCCTATGAAAAATTGACCCACACGTACTGATAGGCTGACATATCAGCCTTATCCATACTGAATGGAAGAATTTAACTAAACGGACCATGGACTATCAAGACTTGTCCCATTAGTACATGAAAAAATGACCCATATGTACTGATAGGCTGATACAATCAGCCATTCGTACTGCCTGGATGGACCAAGGACTGTCCTGACTGGTCCTTCAGGCCATGAAAAATTGACCCACACGTACTGATAGGCTGATAAGATCAGCCTTACCCATGAAAGGATAGGCTGAATGGAAGGACTTAACTCAATGGACCATGGACTGTCCTGACTGGTCCCATCAGTACATGAAAAATGACCCATACGTACTGATAGGCTGATACGATCAGCCATCCGTACTGCCTGGAAGGACCAAGGACTGTCTAGACTGGTCCATCAGGCCATGAAAAATCGATCCATACGTACTGATAGGATGATATGATCAGCCTTAACCGTACTGAATGGAAGGATTTAACTCAACATACCATGGACTGTCCAGACTGGTCCCATCAGTTCATGAAAAACTGACCCATACGTACTGATAGGCTGATACGATCAGCCATCCGTACTGCATGGAAGGACCAAGGACTGTCCAGACTGGTCCATCAGGCCATGAAAAATCGACCCATGCGTATTGATAGGCTGATATGAACAACATTAACCGTACGGAATGGAAGGATTTAACTCAACATACCATGGACTGTCCAGACTGGTCCCATCATTACATGAAAAACTGACCCATACGTACTGATAGGCTGATACAATAAGCCATCCGTACTGCCTGGAAGGCCAAGGACTGTCTAGACTAGTCTATTTGGCCATGAAAAATTGACCCACACGTACTGGTAGGTTGATATGATCAGCCTTATCCGTACTGAATGGAAGGAATTAACTCAACGGACTATGGATCAGCCTTATCCGTACTGAATGGAAGGAATTAACTCAACGGACTATGGATTGTCCAGACTGGTCCCATCATTACATGAAAAATGACTCATACGTACTGATAAGCTGATACGATCAGCCATCCGTACTACCTAAAAGGACCAAGGACTGTCCACACTGGTCCATCTTGCCATGAAAAATCGACCCACACATATTGATAGGCTGATATGATCAGCCTTATCCAAACTGAATGGAAGGATTTATCTCAACAGACCATGGACTGTCCAGACAGGTCCAATCAGTACATGAAAAATGACCCATACGTACTGACAGGTTGATAGGATCATCCAGCCATACTTCCTGAATGGACCAAGGACTGTCCAGATTGGTCCATCAGGCCATGAAAAATCAACCCATACAGACTGATAGGCTTATACGATCAGCCTTATCCATATCGAATGGATGGATTTAACTCAACAGACCATGGACTGTCCAGACTGGTCCCATCATTACATGAAAAATGACCCATAGGTACTAATAGGCTGATACGATATGCCATCCGTACTGCCTGGAAGGACCAAGGACTGTTCAGACTGGTCCATCAGGCCATGAAAAATCAACCCATACGTACTGATTGGCTGATATGAACAGCCTTAACCGTACTGAATGGAAGGATTTAACTCAACATACCATGGACTGTCCAGACTGGTCCCATCAGTACAAGGAAAATGACCCATACGTACTGATAGGCTGATACAATTAGCCATCCGTACTGCCTGGATGGACAAAGGACTTTCCAAACTGGTCCATCAGGCCATAAAAAATCGAACCACACGTACTGATAGACTGATATGATCATCCTTATCCGTACTGAATGGAAGGATTTAACTCAACGGACCATGGACTGTCTAGACTGGTCCCATCAGTACATGAAAAATGACCCATACCTACTGATAGGCTGATAGGATCATCCATCTGTACTGCCTGGATGGACCAAGGACTGTCCAGACAAGTGATTGAGGCTATGAAAAATTGACCCACACGTACTGATAGGCTGATATATCAGCCTTATCCATACTGAATGGAAGAATTTAACTCAACGGACCATGGACTGTCAAGACATGTACTGATAGGCTGATACAATCAGCCATCCGTACTGCCTGGATGGACCAAGGACTGTCCTGACTGGTCCTTCAGGCCATGAAGAATCGACCCACACGTACTGATAGGCTGATAAGATCAGCCTTACCCATGATATTATAGGCTGAATGGAAGGATTTGACTCAATGGACCATGGACTGTCGAGACTGGTCCCATCAGTTCATGAAAAACTGACCCATACGTACTGATAGGCTGATACAATCAGCCATCCGTACTGCCTGGAAGGACCAAGGACTGTCCAGACTAGTCCATTTGGCCATGAAAAATTGACCCACACGTACTGAAAGGCTGATATGATCAGCCTTATCCATAATGAATGGAAGGATTTAACTCAACGGACTATGGATTGTCCAGACTGGTCCCATCATTACATGAAAAATGACCCATACATACTGATAAGCTGATACAATCACCCATCCGTACTGCCTGGAAGGACCAAGAACTGTCCACACTGGTCCATCTTGCCATGAAAAATCGACCCACACATACTGATAGGCTGATATGATCAGCCTTATCCAAACTGAATGGAAGGATTTATCTCAACAGACCATGGACTGTCCAGACAGGTCCAATCAGTACATGAAAAATGACCCATACGAACTGACAAGTTGATAGGATCATCCATCCATACTGCCTGGATGGACCAAGGACTGTCCAGACGGGTCCATCAGGCCATGAAAAATCAACCCATACAGACTGATAGGCTTATACGATCAGCCTTATCCATATTGAATGGAAGGATTTAACTCAATGGACCATGGACTGTCCAGACTGGTCCCATCATTACATGAAAAATGACCCATAGGTACTAATAGGCTGATACGATCAGCCATCCGTACTGCCTGGAAGGACCAAGGACTGTCCAGACTGGTCCATTAGGCCATGAAAAATTGACCCATACGTACTGATTGGCTGATATCATCAGCCTTATCCATATTGAATGGAAGGCTTTAACTCAACGGACCATGGATTGTCCAGACTGGTCCCATCATTACATGAAAAATGACCCATACGTACTGATTACCTGATACGATCAGCCATCCGTACTGCCTGGAAGGACCAAGGACTGTCCACACTGGTCCATCTTGACATGAAAAATCGACCCACACATACTGATTGGCTGATATGATCAGTATTATCCAAACTGAATGGAAGGATTTAACTCAACAGACCATGGACTGTCCAGACAGGTCCAATCAGTACATGAAAAATTACCCATACGTACTGACAGGTTGATAGGATCATCCATCCGTACTGCCTGGATGGACCAAGGACTGTCCAGACTAGTGCATCAGGCCATGAAAAAAATCAACCCATACAGACTGATAGGCTTATACGATCAGCCTTATCCATATTTAATGGAAAGATTTAACTCAACGGATCATGGACTGTCCAGACTGGTCCCATCATTACATGAAAATGACCCATACGTACTGATAGGCTGATACGATCAGCCATCCGTACTGCCTAGAAGGACCAAGGTCTGTCCAGACTGGTCCATCAGGCCATGAAATATTGACCCATACGTACTGATATGCTGATATGATCAGCCTTAACCGTACTGAATGGAAGGATTTAACTCAACATACCATGGACTGTCCAGACTGGTCCCATCAGTTCATGAAAAACTGACCCATACGTACTGATAGGCTGATACGATCAGCCATCCGTACTGCCTGGAAGGACCAAGGACTGTCCAGACTGGTCCATCAGGCCATGAAAAATCGACCCATGCGTACTGATAGGCTGATATGAACAACATTAACCGTACTGAATGGAAGGATTTAACTCAACCTACCATGGACTGTCAAGACCGGTCCCATCAGTACATGAAAAACTGACCCATACGTACTGATAGGCTGATACAATCAGCCATCCGTACTGCCTGGAAGGACCAAGGACTCACCAGACTAGTCCATTTGGCCATGAAAAATTGACCCACACGTACTGAAAGGCTGATATGATCAGCCATATCCATAATGAATTGAAGGATTTAACTCAACGGACTATGGATTGTCCAGATTGGTCCCATCATTACATGAAAAATGACCCATACGTACTGATAAGCTGATACAATCACCCATCCATACTGCCTGGAAGGACCAAGGACTGTCCACACTGGTCCATCTTGCCATGAAAAATCGACCCACACATAATGATAGGCTGATATGATCAGCCTTATCCAAACTGAATGGAAGGATTTATCTCAACAGACCATGGACTGTCCAGACAGGTCCAATCAGTACATGAAAAATGACCCATACGAACTGACAGGTTGATAGGATCATCCATCCATACTGCCTGGATGGACCAAGGACTGTCCAGACGGGTCCATCAGGCCATGAAAAATCAACCCATACAGACTGATAGGCTTATACGATCAGCCTTATCCATATTGAATGGAAGGATTTAACTCAATGGACCATGGACTGTCCAGACTGGTCCCATCATTACATGAAAAATGACCCATATGTACTAATAGGCTGATACGATCAGCCATCCGTACTGCCTGGAAGGACCAAGGACTGTCCAGACTGGTCCATCAGGCCATGAAAAATTGACCCATACGTACTGATTGGCTGATATGATCAGCCTTATCCGTATTGAATGGAAGGCTTTAACTCAACGGACCTTGGATTGTCCAGACTGGTCCCATCATTACATGAAAAATGACCCATACGTACT
>MU107542.1:20683-31293 GCA_012274485.2 Sinapis alba
AGACTGATAGGCTTATACGATCAGCCTTATCCATATTGAATGGAAAGATTTAACTCAACGGACCATGGACTGTCCAGACTGGTCCCATCATTACATGAAAATGACCCATACGTACTGATAGGATGATACGATCAGCCATCCGTACTGCCTAGAAGGACCAAGGACTGTTCAGACTGGTCCATCAGGCCATAAAAAATTGACCCATACGTACTGATAGGCTGATATGATCAGCCTTAACCATACTGAATGGAAGGATTTAACTCAACATACCATGGACTGTCCAGACTGGTCCCATCAGTTCATGAAAAACTGACCCATACGTACTGATAGGCTGATACGATCAGCCATCCGTACTGCCTGGAAGGACCAAGGACTGTCCAGACTGGTCCATCAGGCCATGAAAAATCGACCCATGAGTACTGATAGGCTGATATGAACAACATTAACCGTACTGAATGGAAGGATTTAACTCAACATACCATGGACTGTCCAGACTGGTCCCATCAGTACATGAAAAACTGACCCATACGTACTGATAGGCTGACACAATCAGCCATCCTTACTGCCTGGAAGGACCAAAGACTGTCCAGACTAGTCCATTTGGCCATGAAAAATTGAACCACACGTACTGATAGGCTGATATGATCAGCCTTATCCGTACTGAATGGAAGGATTTAACTCAATGGACTTTGGATTGTCCAGACTGGTCCCATCATTACATGAAAAATGACCCATACGTACTCATAAGCTGATACGATCAGCCATCCGTACTGACTGGAAGGACCAAGGACTGTCTACACTGGTCCATCTTGCCATGAAAAATCGACCCACACATACTGATAGGCTGATATGATCAGCCTTATTCAAACTGAATGGAAGGATTTAACTCAACAGACCATGGACTGTCCAGACAGGTCCAATCAGTACATGAAAAATGACCCCTACGTACTGACAGGTTAATAGGATCATCCATCCATACTGCCTGGATGGACCAAGGACTGTCAAGATTGGTCCATCAGGCCATGAAAAATCAACCCATACAGACTAATAGGCTTATACGATCAGCCTTATCGATATTGAATGGAAGGATTTAACTCAATGGACCATGGACTGTCCAGACTGGTCCCATCATTACATGAAAAATGACCCATATGTACTAATAGGCTGATACGATCAGCCATCCGTACTGCCTGGAAGGACCAAGGACTGTCCAGACTGGTCCATCAGGCCATGAAAAATTGACCCATACGTACTGATTGGCTGATATGATCANATTGAATGGAAAGATTTAACTCAACGGACCATGGACTGTCCAGACTGGTCCCATCATTACATGAAAATGACCCATACGTACTGATAGGATGATACGATCAGCCATCCGTACTGCCTAGAAGGACCAAGGACTGTTCAGACTGGTCCATCAGGCCATAAAAAATTGACCCATACGTACTGATAGGCTGATATGATCAGCCTAAACCATACTGAATGGAAGGATTTAACTCAACATACCATGGACTGTCCAGACTGGTCCCATCAGTTCATGAAAAACTGACCCATACGTACTGATAGGCTGATACGATCAGCCATCCGTACTGCCTGGAAGGACCAAGGACTGTCCAGACTGGTCCATCAGGCCATGAAAATCGACCCATGAGTACTGATAGGCTGATATGAACAACATTAACCGTACTGAATGGAAGGATTTAACTCAACATACCATGGACTGTCCAGACTGGTCCCATCAGTACATGAAAAACTGACCCATACGTACTGATAGGCTGACACAATCAGCCATCCTTACTGCCTGGAAGGACCAAAGACTGTCCAGATTAGTCCATTTGGCCATGAAAAATTGAACCACACGTACTGATAGGCTGATATGATCAGCCTTATCCGTACTGAATGGAAGGATTTAACTCAACAGACCATGGACTGTCCAGACAGGTCCAATAAGTACATGAAAAATGACCCCTACGTACTGACAGGTTAATAGGATCATCCATCCATACTGCCTGGATGGACCAAGGACTGTCAAGATTGGTCCATCAGGCCATGAAAAATCAACCCATACAGACTAATAGGCTTATACGATCCGCCTTATCGATATAGAATGGAAGGATTTAACTCAACGGACCATGGACTTTCCAGACTGGTCCCATCATTACATGAAAAATGACCCATAGGTACTAATAGGCTGATACGATCAGCCATCCGTACTGCCTGGAAGGACCAAGGACTGTCCATACTGGTCCAACAGGCCATGAAAAATCGACCCATACGTACTGATTGGCTGATATGCTCAGCCTTAACCGTACTGAATGGAAGGATTTAACTCAACAGACCATGGACTGTCCAGACAGGTCCAATCAGTACATGACAAATGACCCATACGTACTAATAGGTTGATAGGATCATCCATCCGTATTGCCTGGATGGACCAAGGACTGTCCAGACTGGTGCATCAGGCCATGAAAAATCAACCCATACAGACTGATAGGCTTATACGATCAGCCTTATCCATATTTAATGGAAAGATTTAACTCAACGGACCATGGACTGTCCAGACTGGTCCCATCATTACATGAAAAATGACCCATACGTACTGATAGGGTGATACGATCAGCCATCCGTACTGCCTGGAAGGACCAAGGACTGTCCAGACTGGTCCATCAGGCCATAAAAAATCGACCCACACGTACTGATAGGCTGATATGATCATCCTTATCCGTACTGAATAGAAGGATTTAACTCAACGAACCATGGACTGTCTAGACTGGTCCCATCAGTACATGAAAAATGATCCATACGTACTGATAGGCTGATAGGATCATCCATCCGTACTGCCTGGATGGATCATCCATACGTATGGGTAATTTTTCATGTACAGATGGGACTAGTCTGGACAGTCCATTGTTCGTTGAGTTAAATCCTTCCATTCAGTACGGTTAAGGCTGATCATATCAGCCTATCAGTACGTATGGGTCGATTTTTCATGGCCTGATGGACCAAACTGGACAGTCCTTGGTCCTTCCAGGCAGTACGGATGGCTGATTGTATCAGCCTATCAGTACGTATGGGTCATTTTTCATGTACTGATGGGACCAGTATGGACAGTCCATGGTCCGTTGAGTTAAATCCTTCCATTCAGTACGGATAAGGCTGATCTTATCAGCCTATAAGTACGTGTGGGTCGATTTTTCATGGCCAGTCCTTCCTGGCAGTACGGATGGCTGATCATATTAGCCTAGCAGTATGTATGGGTTATTTTTCATGTACTGATGGGACAAGTCTGGACAGTCCATGGTCTGTTGAGTTAAATCTTTAATTCAATATGGATAAGGCTGATCATATAAGCTTATCAGTACGTATGGGTCGATTTTTGATGGCCTGATGGACCAGTCTTGACAGTCCTTAGTCCTTCCAGGCAGTATGGATGGCTGATCTTATCATCCTATCAGTACGTATGGGTCATTTTTTCATGTACTGATTGGACCAGTATGGACAGTCCATGGTCCTTTGAGTTAAATCCTTCCATTCAGAACGGTTAAGGTGATCATATCAGCCTATCAGTACATATGGGTCAATTTTTCATGGCCTGATGGACAAAACTTGACAGTCCTTGGTCCTTCCAGGCAGGACGGATGGCTGATCTTATCATCCTATATTACGTATGGGTAATTTTCCATGGTCCTTTGAGTTAAATCCTTCCATTCAGTACGGTTAAGGCTGATAATATCAGCCTATCAGTACGTATGGGTCGATTTTCCATTGCCTGATGGACCAGTCTGGACAGTCCTTGGTCCTTTCAGGCAGTACGGATGGATGATCGTATCAGCCTATTAGTACGTATGGGTCATTTTTTCATGTACTGATGGGACCAGTATAGACAGTCCATGGTCCATTGAGTTAAATCCTTCCATTCAGCCTATCCTTTCACGGTTAAGGCTGATCATATCAACCTATCAATAAACATGGGTAGATTTTTCATTGCCCTATGGACCAGTCTGGACAGTCCTTGGACCATCTAGGCAGTGCGGATAGATGATCCTATCAGCCTATCAGTACGTATGGGTCATTTTTCATGTACTGATTGGACCAGTATGGACAGTCCATGGTCCGTTGAGTTAAATCCTTCCATTCAGTATGGATAAGGCTTATCATATAAGCCTATTAGTACTTGTGGGTCAATTTTTCATGGCCTGATGGACGAGTCAGGACAGTCCTTGGTCCATCCAGGCAATACGGATGGCTGATTGTATCAGCCTATCAGTACCTATGGGTCATTTTTTCATGTACTGATGGGACCAGTCTGGACAGTCCATGGTCCGTTGAGTTAAATCCTTCCATTCAGCGTATCCTTTCATGCTTAAGGCGGATCATATCAGCCTATCACTACGTGTGGATTGATTTTTCATTGCCAGATGGATAAGTCTGGACAGGCCTTCGTCCTTCCAAGCAGTACGGATGGCTGATCGTATAAGCTTATCAGTCTGTATGGGTAGATTTTTCATTGCCCTATGGACCAGTCTAGACAGTCCTTGGTCCATCTAGGCAGTGCGGATAGATGATCCTATCAGCCTATCAGTACGTATGGGTCATTTTTCATGTACTGATTGGACCAGTCTGGACAGTCCATGGTCCGTTGAGTTAAATCCTTCCATTCAGTACGGATAAGGCTTATCTTATCAGCCTATCAGTACGTGTGGGTCGATTTTTCATGGCCAGTCCTTCCAGGCAGTATGGATGGCTGATCATATTAGCCTAGCAGGACGTATGGGTCATTTTTCATATACTGATGGGACAAGTCTGGACATTCCATGGTCCGTTGAGTTAAATCCTTCAATTCAATATGTATAAGGGTGATCATATCAGCCTATCAATACATGTGGGTCGATTTTTCATGGCCTGAATGACCAGTCTGGAAAGTCCTTGGTCCTTGCAGGCTGTACGGATGGATGATTGTATCAGCCTATCAGTATGTATGGGTCAGTTTTCCATGTACTGATGGGACTAGTCTGGATAGTCCATGGTATGTTTAGTTAAATCCTTCCATTCAGTATGGTTAAGGCTGATCACATCCGCCTTTCAGTACGTATGGGTTGATTTTTCATGGCCTGATGGACCATCCTGGACAGTCCTTCGTCCTTCCAGGCAGTACGGATGGCTGATCGTATCAGCCTATCACTACGTATGGGTCATTTTTTATGTATTGATCGGACCAAGCTGGACAGTCCATGGTCCGTTGAGTTAAATCCTTCCATTCAGTATGGATAAGGCTGATCATATAAGCCTATTAGTACTTGTGGGTCAATTTTTCATGGCCTGATGGACGAGTCAGGACAGTCCTTGGTCCATCCAGGCAATACGGATGGCTGATTGTATCAGCCTATCAGTACCTATGGGTCATTTTTTCATGTACTGATGGGACCAGTCTGGACAGTCCATGGTCCGTTGAGTTAAATCCTTCCATTCAGCGTATCCTTTCATGCTTAAGGCGGATCATATCAGCCTATCAGTACGTACGGGTCAATTTTTCATGGCCTTATGGACCAATCTGGACAGTCCTTGGTCCTTCCAGGCAGTACGGATGGCTGATCGTATCATCCTATCACTACGTATGGGTCATTTTTCATGTACTAATGGGACCAGTCCGGAGAGTCCATGATCCGTTGAATTAAATCCTTCCATTCAGTATGGATAAGGCTGATCATATAAGCCTATCTATACTTATAGGTCGATTTTTCATGGCCTGGTGGACAAGTTTGGACAGTCCTTGGTCCTTCATGGCAATACAAATGGCTGATCGTATAAGCCTATCAGTCTGTATGGGTTGATTTTTCATGGCCTGATGGACCAGTCTAGACAGTCCTTGGTCCATACAGGCAGTACGGATGGATGATCCTATCAACCTGTCAGTACATATGGGTCATTTTTCATGTACTGATTGGACCAGTCTGGACAGTCCATGGTCTGTTGAGTTAAATCCTTCCATTCAGTTTGGATAAGGCTGATCATATCAGCCTATAAGTATGTGTGGGTTGATTTTTCATGGCAAGATGGACAAGTGTGGACAGTCCTTCGTCTTTCTAGGTAGTACAGATGGCTGATCGTATCAGCTTATCAGTACGTATGGGTCATTTTTCATGTACTGATGGGACCAGTCTGGACAATCCATGGTCTGTTGAGTTAAATCCTTCCATTCAGTATGGATAAGGCTGATCATATCAGCCTATCAGTACGTGTGGTTCGATTTTTCATGGCCAATTGGACTAGTCTGGAAAGTCTTTTGTCCTTCCAGGCAGTACGGATGGCTGATTGTATCAGCCTATCAGTACGTATGGGTCGGTTTTGCATGTACTGATGGGACCAGTCTGGACAGTCCATGGAATGTTGAGTTAAATCCTTCCATTTAGTACGGTTAGGTATGATCATATCAGCCTATCAGTACGTATGGGTCCGTTGAGTTAAATCCTTCCATTCAGCCTATCCTTTCACGGTTAAGGCTGATCATATCAACCTATCAATAAACATGGGTAGATTTTTCATTGCCCTATGGACCAGTCTGGACAGTCCTTGGACCATCTAGGCAGTGCGGATAGATGATCCTATCAGCCTATTAGTACGTATGGGTCATTTTTCATGTACTGATTGGACCAGTATGGACAGTCCATGGTCCGTTGAGTTAAATCCTTCCAATCAGTACGGATAAGGCTGATCATATCAGCCTATCACTACGTGTGGATTGATTTTTCATTGCCAGATGGATAAGTCTGGACAGGCCTTCGTCCTTCCAAGCAGTACGGATGGCTGATCGTATAAGCTTATCAGTCTGTATGGGTAGATTTTTCATTGCCCTATGGACCAGTCTAGACAGTCCTTGGTCCATCTAGGCAGTGCGGATAGATGATCCTATCAGCCTATCAGTACGTATGGGTCATTTTTCATGTACTGATTGGACCAGTCTGGACAGTCCATGGTTCGTTGAGTTAAATCCTTCCATTCAGTACGGATAAGGCTGATCTTATCAGCTTATCAGTACGTGTGGGTCGATTTTTCATGGCCAGTCCTTCCAGGCAGTACGGATGGCTGATCATATTAGCCTAGCAGTACGTATGGGTCATTTTTCATATACTGATGGGACAAGTCTGGACAGTCCATGGTCCGTTGAGTTAAATCCTTCAATTCAATATGTATAAGGGTGATCATATCAGCCTATCAATACATGTGGGTCGATTTTTCATGGCCTGAATGACCAGTCTGGAAAGTCCTTGGTCCTTGCAGGCTGTACGGATGGATGATTGTATCAGCCTATCAGTATGTATGGGTCAGTTTTCCATGTACTGATGGGACTAGTCTGGATAGTCCATGGTATGTTTAGTTAAATCCTTCCATTCAGTATGGCTAAGGCTGATCACATCCGCCTTTCAGTACGTATGGGTTGATTTTTCATGGCCTGATGGACCATCCTGGACAGTCCTTCGTCCTTCCAGGCAGTACGGATGGCTGATCGTATCAGCCTATCACTACGTATGGGTCATTTTTATGTATTGATCGGACCAAGCTGGACCGTCCATGGTCCGTTGAGTTAAATCCTTCCATTCAGTATGGATAAGGCTGATCATATAAGCCTATTAGTACTTGTGGGTCAATTTTTCATGGCCTGATGGACGAGTCAGGACAGTCCTTGGTCCATCCAGGCAATACGGATGGCTGATTGTATCAGCCTATCAGTACCTATGGGTCATTTTTTCATGTACTGATGGGACCAGTCTGGAAAGTCCATGGTCCGTTGAGTTAAATCCTTCCATTCTGCGTATCCTTTCATGCTTAAGGCTGATCATATCAGCCTATCAGTACGTACGGGTCAATTTTTCATGGCCTGATGGACCAATCCGGACAGTCCTTGGTCCTTCCAGGCAGTACGGATGGCTGAACGTATCATCCTATCACTACGTATGGGTCATTTTTCATGTACTAATGGGACCAGTCCGGAGAGTCCATGATCCATTGAATTAAATCCTTCCATTCAGTATGGATAAGGCTGATCATATAAGCCTACCTATACTTATAGGTCGATTTTTCATGGCCTGGTGGACAAGTTTGGACAGTCCTTGGTCCTTCATGGCAATACAAATGACTGCTCGTATAAGCCTATCAGTCTGTATGGGTTGATTTTTCATGGCCTGATGGACCAGTCTAGACAGTCCTTGGTCCATACAGGCAGTACGGATGGATGATCCTATCAACCTGTCAGTACATATAGGTCATTTTTCATGTACTGATTGGACCAGTCTGGACAGTCCATGGTCTGTTGAGTTAAATCCTTCCATTCAGTTTGGATAAGGCTGATCATATCAGCCTATAAGTATGTGTGGGTTGATTTTTCATGGCAAGATGGACAAGTGTGGACAGTCCTTCGTCTTTCCAGGTAGTACAGATGGCTGATCGTATCAGCTTATCAGTACGTATGGGTCATTTTTCATGTACTGATGGGACCAGTCTGGACAATCAATGGTCCGTTGAGTTAAATCCTTCCATTCAGTATGGATAAGGCTGATCATATCAGCCTATCAGTACGTGTGGTTCGATTTTTCATGGCCAATTGGACTAGTCTAGAAAGTCTTTTGTCCTTCCAGGCAGTACGGATGGCTGATTGTATCAGCCTATCAGTACGTATGGGTCGGTTTTGCATGTACTGATGGGACCAGTCTGGACAGTCCATGGAATGTTGAGTTAAATCCTTCCATTTAGTACGGTTAGGTATGATCATATCAGCCTATCAGTACGTATGGGTCGATTTTTCGTGGCCTGATGGACCAGTCTGGAAAGTTCTTGGTCTTTCCAGGCAGTACGGATGCTGATCATATCAGCCTATCACTACGAATGGGTCATTTTCAATGTAATGATGGGACCAGTCTGGACATTCCATGGTCCGTTGAGTTAAATCCTTCAATTCAGCCTATCCTTTCATGGTTAAGGCTGATCATATAAGCCTATCAGTACGTATGGGTCGATTTTTGATGGCCTGATGGACCAGTCTTGACAGTCCTTTGTCCTTCCAGGCAGTACGAAAGGCTGATCGTATCATCCTATTAGTACGTATGGGTAATTTTTCATGTACAGATGGGACCGTCTTGACAGTCCATGGTCCATTGAGTTAAATCCTTCCATTTAGTAAGGTTAGGGCTGATCATATCAGCCTATCAGTACGTATGGGTCAATTTTTCATGGCTGATAAACAAGTATGGACAGTCCTTGGTCCTTCCCGGCAGTACGGATGGCTGATCATATCAGCCTATCAGTACGTATGGGTCATTTTTCATGTACTGATGGGACCAGTCTTGACAACCCATGGTCCGTTGAGTTAAATCCTTCCATTCAGCCTATCCTTTCATGGTTAAGGCTGATCATATCAGCCTATCAGTACGTATGGGTCAATTTTTCATCGCATGATGGACCAGTCTGTACAGTCCTTGGTCCTTTCTGGCAGTATGGATGGCTGATTGTATCATCCTAACAGTACGTATGGGTAATTGTTCATCTACAGATGGGACCAGTCTTGACAGTCCATGGTCCGTTGAGTTAAATCCTTCCATTCAGTACGGTTAAGGCTGATCATATCAGCCTATCAGTACGTATGGGTCAATTTTTCATGGCTGATAAACCAGTCTGGACAGTCCTTGGTCCTTCCCGGCAGTACGGATGGCTGATCATATCAGCCTATCAGTACGTATGGGTCATTTTTCATGTACTGATGGGACCAGTCTGGACAACCCATGGTCCGTTGAGTTAAATCCTTCCATTCAGCCTATCCTTTCATGGTTAAGGCTGATCATATCAGCCTATCAGTACGTATGGGTCAATTTTTCATCGCCTGATGGACCAGTCTGTACAGTCCTTGGTCCTTTCTGACAGTATGGATGGCCGATCGTATCATCCTAACAGTACGTATGGGTAATTGTTCATCTACAGATGGGACCAGTCTTGACAGTCCATGGTCCGCTAAGCTAAATCCTTCCATTCAGCATGGATAAGGCTGATAATATTCGCCTATCAGTACGCGTGGGTCGATTTTTCATGGCATGATGGACCAGTCTGGATAGTCCTTGGTCCTTCCAGGCAATACGGATGGCTGATCATATTAGCCTATCAGTACGTATGGTTCAATTTTCATGTATTGATGGGACCAGTCTGGACAGTCCATGGTCCGTTAAGTTAAATCCTTCCATTCAGTATGGATAAGGCTGATCATATCAGCCTATCAGTAAGAGTGGGTCGATTTTTCATGGCCTGAATGACCAGTCTGGACAGTCCTTGGTCTTTCCAGGCAGTATGGATGGCTGATTGTATCAGCCTATCAGTACGTATGGGTCAGTTTTTCATTTACTGATGGGACCAGTCTGGACAGTCCATGGTATGTTGAGTTAAATCCTTCCATTCAGTACGGTTAATGTTATTCATATCAGCCTATCAGTACGCCTGGATCGATTTTTGATGGCCTGATGGACCAGTCTGGACAGTCCTTGGTCCTTCCAAGCAATACGGATGGCTGATCGTATCAGCCTATCAGTACGTATAGGTCATTTTTCATGTACTGATGGGACAAGTCT
>MU107542.1:34703-48395 GCA_012274485.2 Sinapis alba
ATTCCATGGTCCGTTGAGTTAAATCCTTCCATTAAGTAAGGATAAGGCTGATATATCAGCCTATCAGTACGTGTGGGTCGATTTTTCATGGCCTGAATGACCAGTCTGGACAGTCCTTGGTCCATCCAGGCAGTACGGATGGATGATCCTATCAGCCTATCAATACGTATGGATCATTTTTCATGTACTGATGGGACCAGTCTAGACACTCCATGGTCCGTTGAGTTAAATCCTTTCATTCAGTACGGATAAGGCTGATATGATCAGCCTATTAGTACATGTGGGTCGATTTTTCATGTCCTAATTGACGAGTTTGGACAGTCCTTTGTCCATCCAGGCATTACGGATGGCTGATCGTATCATCCTATCAGTACGTATGGTTCATTTTTCATGTACTGATGGGGGAAGTCTGGCCAGTCCATGGTCCGTTGAGTTAAATCCTTCCATTCAATACGGATAAGGCTGACCATATCAGCCTATCAGTATGGGTGGGTAGATTTTTCATGGCCAGATGGACTAGTCTGGACAGTCCTTGGTCCTTCCAGGCAGTACAGGTGGATGATTGTATCAGCCTAATAGTACGTATGGGCTGATGGGACCAGTCTAGACAGTCCATGGTATGTTGAGTTAAATCCTTCCATTCAGTACGGTTAAGGCTGATCCTATGAGCCTATCACTACCTATGGGTCGATTTTTCATGGCCTGATGGACCAGTCTAGACAGTCCTTGGTCCTTCCAGGCAGTACGGATGGCTGATTGTATCAGCCTACCAGTACGTATGGGTCATTTTTCATTTACTGATTGCACCAGTCTGGACAGTCCATGGTTCGTTGAGTTAAATCCTTCCATTCAGTACAGATAAGGCTGATCATATTAGCCTATCATTATGTGTGGGTCGATTTTTCTTGGCCTGATTGACCAGTCTGGACAGTCCTTGGTCCATCCAGGCAGTACGGATAGCTGATCGTATCAGCCTATCAGTACGTATGGTTCATTTTTCATGTACTGATGGGGACAGTCTGGCCAGGCCATGGTCCGTTGAGTTAAATCCTTCCATTCAGTACGGATAAGGCTGATCAAATCAGCCTATCAGTAGGTGTGGGTTGATTTTCCATGGCCTGATGGACCAGTCTGGACAGTCCTTGGTCCATCCAGGCAGTACGGATGGCTGATCGTATCAGCCTATCAGTACGTATGGGTCATTTTTCATGTATTGATGGGACCAGTCTGGATAGTCCACGGTCCGTTGAGTTAAGTCCTTCCATTCAGTATGGATAAGGCTGATCATATCAACCTATCCGTAAGTGTGGGTCGATTTTTCATGGCTTGAACGACCAGTCTGGACAGTCCTTGGTCCTTCTAAAGAGTATGGATGGCTCATCGTATCAGCCTATCAGTCTGTATGGGTAAAATTTTTTATGGCTTGATGGACCAGTCTGGACAGTCCTTGGTCCATCCAGGCAGTACGGATGGATGATTGTATCATCCTATCCGTACGTATGGGTCATTTTTCATGTACTGATGTGACCAGTCTGGACAGTCCATATTCTGTTGAGGTTAATCCTTCCATTCACTGTGGTTAAGGCTGATCATGTCAGGCTATCAGTACGTATGGGTCGATTTTTCATGGCCTGATAGACCAGTCTGGACAGTCCTTGGTCCTTCCAGGCAGTAGGGATGGTTGATCGTATCAGCCTATCACTACGTATGGGTTAGTTTTTCATGTGCTGATGGGACAAGTATGGACATTCCATGGTCCGTTGAGTTAAATCCTTCCACTAAGTATGGATAAGGCTGATATATCAGCCTATCAGTATTGTGGGTCGATTTTTCATGTCCTAATGGACGAGCTTAGATAGTCCTTGGTCCATCTAGGCAGTACGGATGGCTGATCGTATCAGCCTATCAGTACGTATGGTTCATTTTTTATGTACTGATGGGGGAAGTCTGGCCAGTCCATGGTCCATTGAGTTAAATCCTTTCATTCAGTACGAATAAGGATGACCATATCAGCCTTTTAGTACGGGTGGGTAGATTTTTCATGGCCAGATGGACTAGTCTGGACAGTCCTTGGTCCTTCCAACCAGTACAGATGGCTGATTGTATGAACCTAATAGTACGTATGGGTCAGTTTTTCATGTACTGATGGGACCAGTCTAGACAGTCCATGGTATGTTGAGTTAAATCCTTCCATTCAGTACGGTTAAGGCTGACCATATCAGCCTATCACTACCTCTGGGTCGATTTTTCATGGCCTGACGGACCAGTCTAGACAGTCCTTGGTCCTTCCAGGCAGTACCGATGGCTGATTGTATCAGCCTATCAGTACATATGGGTCATTTTTCATGTACTGATGGCACCAGTCTGGACAGTCCATGGTTCGTTGAGTTAAATCTTTCCATTCAGTAGAGATAAAGCTGATCATATTAGCATATCATTACGTGTGGGTCGATTTTACATGGCCTGATCGACCAGTCTGGACAGTCCTTGGTCCATCCAGGCAGTACGGATAGCTGATCGTATCAGCCTATTAGTACGTATGGTTCATTTTTCATGTACTGATGGGGCCATTCTGGCCTGTCCATGGTCCGTTGAGTTAAATCCTTCCATTCAGTACGGATAAGGCTGATCATATCAGCCTATCAGCACGTGTGGGTTAATTTTTCATGGCCTGATGGACCATTCTGGACAGTCCTTGGTCCATCCAGGAAGTACAGACGGCTGATCGTATCAGCCTATCAGTACATATGGGTCATTTTTCATGTATTGATGCGACCAGTCTGGACAGTCCACGGTCCGTTGAGTTAAATCTTTCCATTCAGTATGGATAAGGCTGATCATATCAGCCTATCAGTAAGTGTGGGTCGATTTTTCATGGCCTGAATGACCAGTCTGGACAGTCCTTGGTCCTTCCAGGCAACACGGAAGGCTGATTGTATCAGCCTATCAGTACGTATGGGTCAGTTTTTCATGTACTTATGGCACCAGTCTGGACAGTCCATGGTGTGTTGAGTTAAATCCTTCCATTCAGTACGGTTAAGGCTGATGATATCAGCCTATCAGTACGTATGGGTCGATTTTTCATGGCCTGATGGACCAGTCTGGACAGTCCTTGTTCCTTCCAAGCAGTACAGATGGCTGATCATATCAGCCTATTTTTACGAATGGGTCATTTTTCATGTACTGATGGGATCAGTCTGGACAGTCCATGGTCCGTTGAGTTAAATCCTTCCATTCATTATGGATAAGGCTGATCATATCAGACTATCAGTACGTGTGGGTCGATTTTTCATCGCCTGAATGACCAGTCTTGATAGTCTTTGGTCCTTCCAGGCAGTAGGGACGGCTGATCGTATCAGCCTATCAGTATGTATGGTTCATTTTCATGTACTGATGGGGCCAGTCTGGACAGTCCATGGTTCGTTGAGTTCAATCCTTCCATTCAGTACGGATAAGGCTGATCATATCAGCCTATCAGTACATGTGGGTAGATTTATCATGGCCAGATGGAATAGTCTACGGAACCGGCCTCGATCCTATTGATCTCGGCCACAATCAGCCTGAACGGCCATAACAGACCATCCTCAAATCAATTAGGTAAAACCTATTAAAATCCATGATAATTCATGATAAAACCTATTAAAATCCATGATAATTTCTGGCAGTACAGATGGCTGATCGTATAAGCCTATCAGTTTGTATGGGTTGATTTTTCATGGCCTGATGGACCAGTCTGGACAGTCCTTGGTCCATCCAGTCAGTACGGATGGATGATCCTATCAACTTATCAGTACGTATGGGTCATTTTTCATGTACTGATTGGACCAGTCTGGATAGTCCATGGTCTGTTGAGTTAAATCCTTCCATTCAGTTTGGATAAGGCTGATCATATCAGCCTATCAGTATGTGTTGGTCGATTTTTCCTGGCAAGATGGACCAGTCTGAACAGTCCTTGGTACTTCCAGGCAGTACGGATGGCTGATCGTATCAGCCTATCAGTACGTATGGGTCATTTTTTCATGTGCTGATGGGACAAGTATGAACATTCCATGGTCCGTTGAGTTAAATTCCTACATTAAGTATGGACAAGGCTGATATATCAGCCTATCAGTACGTGTGGGTCGATTTTTCATGGCCAGAATGACCAGTCTGGACAGTCCTTGATCCTATCAGCCTATCAATACATATGCGTCATTTTTCATGGCCTGATAGACCAGTCTGGACAGTCCTTGGTCCTTCCAGGCAGCACGGATGGGTGATCGTATCAGCCTATCTGTACGTATGGGTCATTTTTCATGTAATGATAGGACCAGTTTGGACAGCCCATGGTTCGTTGAGTTAAATCCTTCCATTCAATATCGATAAGGCTGATATATCAGCCTATCAGTACATGTGGGTCGATTTTCCATTGCCTGAATGACCAGACTAGACAGTCCTAGGTCTATCCAGGCAGTACGGATTGATGATCCTATCAGCCTATCAGTACGTATGGACCGTTTTTCATGTATTGATGCGACTAGTCTATAAATCCTTCCATTCAATACAGATAAGGATGATCATATTAGCCTATCAGTGCGTGTGGGTCGATTTTTCATCGCATGATGGACCAGTGTGGACAGTCCTTGGTCCATCCAGGCAATACGGATGGCTATTCATATCAGCCTATCAGTACGTATGGTTCATTTTTCATGTACTGATGGGACCAGTCTGAACAGTCCTTGGTCCGTAGAGTTAAATCCTTCCATTCAGTACTGATAAGGCTGATCATATCAGCCTATCAGTGCGTGTGGGTAGATTTTTCATGGCCAGATGGACTAGTCTGGACAGTCCTTGTCCTTCCAGGCAGTAGGGATGGCTGATTGTAACAGCCTATCAATACGTATTGGGCAGTTTTTCATGTATTGATAGGACAAGTCTTGACAGTCCATGCTATGTTGAGTTAAACATTCCATTCAGTACGGATAAGGCTGATCATATCAGCCTATCAGTACGCGTGGGTAGATTTTTCATGGCCTGATGGACCAGTCAGAACAGTCCTTGGTCCATCTAGGCAGTACGGATGGCTGATTGTATCAGCCTATCAGTACATATGGGTCAGTTTTTCATGTACTGATGGGACCAATATGGACAGTCCATGGTCCTTTGAGTTAAATCCTTCCATTCAGTACGGATAAGGCTGATCATATCAGCCTATTAGTACGTGTGGGTCAATTTCTCATGGCATGATAGACCAGTCACGACAGTCCTTGGTCCATCCAGGCAGTACGAATGGCTGATTGTACGTATGGGTCATTTTTTCCTGTACTGATGGGACAAGCCTGGACAGTCCATGGTACATTGAGTGAAATTCTTCCATTCAGTATGGATAAGGCTGATATATCAGCGTATCAGTACGTGTGGGTCAATTTTTCATGGCCTCAATGACTTGTTTGGACAGTCCTTGGTCCATCCAGGCAGTACGGATGGCTGATCGTATCATCCTATCAGTACGTATAGTTCATTTTTCATGTACTGATGGGGCCAATCTGGACAGTCCATGGTCTGTTGAGTTAAATCCTTCAATTCAGTACGGATAAGGCTGATCATATCAGCTTATCAGTACGTGTGGGTAGATTTTTCATGGCCAGATGGACTAGTCTGGACAGTCCTTGGTCCTTCCAGGCAATACAGATGGCTCATCGTATCACCCTATTAGTACGTATGGGTCAGTTTTTCATGTACTGATGGGACCAGTCTGGACACTCCATGGTATGTTGAGTAAAATCCTTTCATTCAGTACGGTTAAGGCTGATCATATCAGCCTATCAGTACGTTTGGGTCGATTTTTCATGGACTGATGGACCAGTCTTGACACTCCTTGGTCCTTCCAGGCAGTTCGGATGGCTGATCGTATCAGTCTACCAGTACCTATGGGTCATTATTCATGTACTGATGGGACGAGTCTGGACAGTCCATGGTTCGTTGAGTTAAATCATTCCATTCAGTACGGATAAAGCTGATCATATCAGCCTATCAATACGTGTGGGTCGATTTTTCATGGCATGATGAGTCAGGATAGTCCTTGGTCCATTCAGGCAGTACGGATGGCTGATTGTATCAGCCTATCAGTATGTACTGGTCAGTTTTTCATGTGCTGATGGGACCAATATGGACAGTCCATGGTCTGTTGAGTTAAATCCGTCCATTCAGCCTATCCTTTCCTGGTTAAGGCTGATCATATCAGCCTATCAGTACGTATGGCTCGATTTTTAATGGCATGATGGACAAGTCTGGACAGTTTTTGGTCCTTCCAGGCAGTATTGATGGCTGGTCGTAACAGCCTATCAGTACGTATGGTTCATTTTTCATTTACTAATGGGACCAGTCTGGACAGTCCATGGTCCATTGAATTAAATCCTTCCATCAAGTATGGATAAGGCTGATCATATAAGCCTATCAATACTTATGGGTCGATTGTTCATGGCCTGATAGACCAGTCTGGACAGTCCTTGGTCCTTCCACGCAGTACCGATGGCTGATCGTATCAGCCTATCAGTACGTATGGGTCATTTTTTCATGTGCTGATGGGACAAGTCTGGACATTCTATGGTCCGTTGAGTTAAATCCTTCCATTAAGTATGGATAAGGCTGATATATCAGCCTATCAGTACATGTGGGTAGATTTTTCAAGGCCTGAATGACCAGTCTGGACAGTCCTTGGTCCATCCAGGCAGTACAGATGGATGATCCTATCAGCCTATCAATACGTATGGGTCATTTTTCATGTACTGATGGGACCAGTCGAGACAGTCCATGGTCCGTTGATTTAAATCCTTTCATTCAGTACGGATAAGGCTGATATGATCAGCCTATTAGTACGTGTGGGTTGATTTTTCATGGCATGATGGACCAGTCTGGACAGTCCTTGGTCCATCCAGGCAGTACGGACGGCTGATCGTATCAGCCTATCAGTACGTATGGGTCATTTTTCATGTGTTGATGGGACCAGTCTGTACAGTCCACGGTCCGTTAAGTTAAATCCTTCAATTCAGTATGGATAAGGCTGATCATATCAGCCTGTTAGTAAGTGTGGGTCGATTTTTCATGGCCTGAATGACCAGTCTAGACAGTCCTTGGTCCTTCCAGACAATACGGAAGGCTGATTGTATCAGCCTATCAGTATGTATGGGTCAGTTTTTCATGTACTGATGGGACCAGTCTGGACAGTCCATGGTGTGTTGAGTTAAATCCTTCCATTTAGTACGGTTAAGGCTGATCATATCAGCCTATCAGTACGTATGGGTCGATTTTTCATGGGCTTATGGACCAGTCTGGACAGTCCTTGTTCCTTCCAGGCAGTACGGATGGCTGATCGTATCAGCCTATCAGTACGTATGGGTCATTTTACATGTATTGATGGGACCAGTTCAGACAGTCCTTGGTCCGTTGAATTAAATCCTTCCATTCGATATGGATAACGCTGATCATATCAGCCTATCATTACGTGTGGGTCGATTTTTCATGGACTGATGGACCAGTCTGGACAGTCCTTGGTCCATCCAGGCAGTACGGATGGCTGATCGTATCAGCCTATCAGTACGTATGGTTCATTTTTCATGTACTAATGGGGCCAGTCTGGCAAGTCCATTGTCCGTTGAGTTAAATCCTTCCATTCAGTATGGATAAGGCTGATCATATCAGCCTATTAGTAAGAGTGGGTCGATTTTTCATGGCCTGAATGACCAGTCTGGACAGTCCTTGGTCCTTCCAGGCAATACGGAAGGCTGATTGTATCAGCCTATCAATATGTATGGGTCAGTTTTTCATGTACTGATGGGACCAGTCTGGACAGTCCATGGTGTGTTGAATTAAAACCTTCCATTCAGTACGGTTAAGGCTGATCATATCAGCCTATAAGTACGTATGGGTCGATTTTTCATGGCCTGATGGACCAGTCTGGACAGTCCTTGTTCCTTCCAGGCAGTACGGATGGCTGATCATATCAGCCTATCAGTACGAATGGGTCATTTTTCATGTACTGATGGGATCAGTCTGGACAGTCCATAATCCGTTGAGTTAAACCCTTCCATTCAGTACGGATAAGGCTAATCATATAAGACTATCAGTACGTGTGGGTCGATTTTTCATCGCCTGAATGACCAGTCTGGACAGTCTTGGTCCTTCCAGGCAGTACGGATGGCTGATCGTATCAGCCTATCAGTCTGTATGGGTCAATTTTTCATTGCTTGATGGAACAGTCTGGACAGTCCTTGGTCCATCCAGGCAGTACGGATGGATGATCGTATCATCCTATCAATACGTATGGGTCATTTTTCATGTACTGATAGGACCAGTCTAGACAGTCCATGGTCCACTGAGTTAAATCCTTTCATTCAGTACTGATAAGGCTGATATGATCAGCCTATCAGTAGATGTGGGTCGATTTTTCATGTCCTAATGGACGAGTTTGGACAGTCCTTGTTCCATCCAGGCATTACGGATGCCTGATCGTATCAGCCTATCAGTATGTATGGTTCATTTTTCATGTATTTATGGGGGACGTCTGGACAGTCCATGGTTCGTTGAGTTAAATCATTCCATTCAGTACGGATAAGGCTGATCATATCAGCCTATCAATACGTGTGGGTCGATTTTTCATGGCATGATGAGTCAGGACAGTCCTTGGTCCATTCAGGCAGTACGGATGGCTGATTGTATCAGCCTATCAGTATGTATTGGTCAGTTTTTCATGTGCTGATGGGACCAATATGGAAAGTCCATGGTCTGTTGAGTTAAATCCGTCCATTCAGCCTATCCTTTCCTGGTTAAGGCTGATCATATCAGCCTATCAGTACGTATGGCTCGATTTTTAATGGCATGATGGACAAGTCTGGACAGTTTTTGGTCCTTCCAGGCAGTATTGATGGCTGGTCGTAACAGCCTATCAGTATGTATGGTTCCTTTTTCATTTACTAATGGGACCAGTCTGGACAGTCCATGGTCCGTTGAATTAAATCCTTCCATTCAGTATGGATAAGGCTGATCATATAAGCCTATCAATACTTATGGGTCGCTTTTTCATGGCCTGGTGGACAAGTCTTGACAGTCCTTGGTCCTTCCAGGCTGTAAGGATGGCTGATCGTATCTGCCTATCAGTACGTATGGGTCATTTTACATGTATTGATGGGACCAGTTCAGACAGTCCTTGGTCCGTTGAATTAAATCTTACCATTCAGTATGGATAAGGCTGATCATATAAGCCTATCAATACTTATGGGTCGATTTTTCATGGCCTGATAGACCAGTCTGGACAGTCCTTGGTCCTTCCACGCAGTACCGATGGCTGATCGTATCAGCCTATCAGTACGTATGGGTCATTTTTTCATGTGCTGATGGGACAAGTCTGGACATTCCATGGTCTGTTGAGTTAAATCCTTCCATTAAGTATGGATAAGGCTGATATATCAGCCTATCAGTACATGTGGGTAGATTTTTCAGGGCCTGAATGACCAGTGTGGACAGTCCTTGGTCCATCCAGGCAGTACGGATGGATGATCCTATCAGCCTATCAATACGTATGGGTCATTTTTCATGTACTGATGGGACCAGTCTAGACAGTCCATGGTCCGTTGATTTAAATACTTTCATTCAGTACGGATAAGGCTGATATGATCAGCCTATTAGTACGTGTGGGCTGATTTTTCATGGCCTGATGGACCAGTCTGGACAGTCCTTGGTCCATCCAGGCAGTACGGACGGCTGAACGTATCAGCCTATCAGTATGTATGGGTCATTTTTTATGTATTGATGGGACCAGTCTTGACAGTCCACGGTCCGTTGAGTTAAATCCTTCCATTCAGTATGGATAAGGCTGATCATATCAGCCTATTAGTAAGAGTGGGTCGATTTTTCATGGCCTGAATGACCAGTCTGGACAGTCCTTGGTCCTTCCAGGCAATACGGAAGGCTGATTGTATCAGCCTATCAGTACGTATGGGTCAGTTTTTCATGTACTGATGGGACCAGTCTGGACAGTCCATGGTGTGTTGAGTTAAATCCTTCCATTCAGTACGGTTAAGGCTGATCATATCAGCCTATCAGTACGTATGGGTCGATTTTTCATTGCCTTATGGACCAGTCTGGACAGTCCTTGTTCCTTCCAGGCAGTACGGATGGCTGATCATATCAGCCTATCAGTACGAATGGGTCATTTTTCATGCACTGATGGGATCAGTCTGGACAGTCCATGGTCCGTTGAGTTAAATCCTTCCATTCAGTATGGATAAGGCTGATCATATAAGACTATCAGTACGTGTGGGTCGATTTTTCATCGCCTGAATGACCATTCTGGACAGTCGTTGGTCCTTCCAGGCAGTACGGATGGCTGATCGTATCAGCCTATCAGTCTGTATGGGTCAATTTTTCATTGCTTGATGGACCAGTCTGGACAGTCATTGGTCCATCCAGAGAGTACAGATGGATGATCGTATCATCCTATCAATACGTATGGGTCATTTTTCATGTACTGATAGGACCAGTCTAGACAGTCCGTGGTCCGTTGAGTTAAATCCTTTCATTCAGTACTGATAAGGCTGATATGATCAGCCTATCAATACGTGTGGGTCGATTTTTCATGTCCTAATGGACGAGTTTGGACAGTCCTTGTTCCATCCAGGCATTACGGATGCCTGATCGTATCAGCCTATCAGTATGTATGGTTCATTTTTCATGTATTTATGGGGGACGTCTGGCCAGTCCATGGTCCGTTGAGTTAAATCCTTCCATTCAATACGGATAAGGCTGACCATATCTGCCTAACAGTATGGGTGGGTAGATTTTTCATGGCCAGATGGAATAGTCTGGACAGTCCTTGGTCCTTCCAGGCAGTACATATGGATGATTGTATCAGCCTAATAGTACGTATGGGTCAGTTTTTCATGTACTGATGGGACCAGTCTAGACAGTCCATGGTATGTTGAGTTAAATCCTTCCATTCAGTACGGTTAAGGCTGATCATATCAGCCTATCACTACCTATGGGTCGATTTTTCATGGCCTGATGGACCAGTCTAGACAGTCCTTGGTCCTTCCAGGCAGTACGGATGGCTGATTGTATCAGCCTATCAGTACGTATGGGTCATTTTTCATGTACTGATGGCACCAGTCTGGACAGTCCATGGTTCGTTGAGTTAAATCCTTCCATTCAGTACAGATAAGGCTGATCATATTAGCCTATCATTACGTGTGGGTCGATTTTTCATGGCCTGATGGACCAGTCTGGACAATCCTTGGTCCATCCAGGCAGTACGGTTGGCTGATCGTATCAGCCTATTAGTACGTATGGTTCATTTTTCATGTACTGATGGGGCCAGTCTGGCCAGTCCATGGTCCGTTGAGTTAAATCCTTCCATTCAGTACGGATAAGGCTGATCATATCAGCCTATTAGTACGTGTGGGTTGATTTTTCATGGCCTGATGGACCAGTCTGGACAGTCCTTGGTCCATCCAGGCAGTACGGACGGCTGATCGTATCAGCATATCAGTATGTATGGGTCATTTTTCATGTATTGATGGGACCAGTCTGGACAGTCCACGGTCCGTTGAGTTAAATCCTTCCATTTAGTATGGATAAGGCTGATCATATCAGCCTATTAGTAAGTGTGGGTCGATTTTTCATGGCCTGAATGACCAGTCTGGACAGTCCTTGGTCCTTCCAAGCAATACGGAAGGCTGATTGTATCATCATATCAGTTCGTATGGGTCAGTTTTTCATGTACTGATGGGACCAGTCTTGACAGGCCATGGTTTGTTGAGTTAAATCCTTCCATTCAGTACGGTTAAGGCTGATCATATCAGCCTATCAGTACTTATGGTTCGATTTTTCATGGCCTGATGGACCAGTCTGGCCAGTCCTTGATCCTTCCAGGCAGTACAGATGGCTGATCGTATCAGCCTATCAGTACGAATGGGTCATTTTTCATGTATTGATGGGATCAGTCTGGACAGTCCATGGTCCGTTGAGTTAAATCCTTCCATTCTGTATGGATAAGGCTGATCATATAAGACTATCAGTACGTGTGGGTCGATTTTTCATCGCCTGAATGACCAGTCTGGACAGTCCTTGGTCCTTCCAGGCAGTACGGATGGCTGATCGTATCAGCCTATCAGTCTGTATGGGTCAATTTTTCATTGCTTGATGGACCAGTCTGGACAGTCCTTGGTCCATCCAGGCAGTACGGATGGATGATCGTATCATCCTATCCGTACGTATGGGTCATTTTTCATGTACTGATGGGTACAGTCTAGACAGTCCATGGTCTGTTGAGGTTTATCCTTCCATTCAGTGTGGTTAAGGCTGATCATATCAGCCTATCAGTACGTATGGGTCGATTTTTCATGGCCTGATAGACCAGTCTTGACAGTCCTTGGTCCTTCCAGGCAGTACCGATGGCTGATCGTATCAGCCTATCAGTACGTATGGGTCATTTTTTCATGTGCTAATGGGACAAGTCTGGACATTCCATGGTCCGTTGAGTTAAATCCTTCCATTAAGTATGGATAAGGCTGATATATCAGCCTATCAGTACATGTGGGTCGATTTTTCATGGCCTGAATGACCAGTCTGGACAGTCCTTGGTCCATCCAGGCAGTACGAATGGATGATCCTATCAGCCTATCAATACGTATGGGTCATTTTTCATGTACTGATGGGACTAGTCTAGACAGTCCATGGTCCGTTGAGTTAAATCCTTTCATTCAGTACGGATAAGGCTGATATGATCAGCCTATCAGTACATGTGGGTCGATTTTTCATGTCCTAATGGACGAGTTTGGACAGTCCTTGGTCCATCCAGGCATTACGGATGCCTGATCGTATCAGCCTATCAGTATGTATGGTTCATTTTTCATGTATTTATGGGGGAAGTCTGGCCAGTCCATGGTCCGTTGAGTTAAATCCTTCCATTCAATACGGATAAGGCTGACCATATCTGCCTATCAGTATGGGTGGGTAGATTTTTCATGGCCAGATGGACTAGTCTGGACAGTCCTTGGTCCTTCCAGGCAGTACAGATGGATGATTGTATCAGCCTAATAGTACGTATGGGTCATTTTTCATGTACCGATGGCACCAGTCTGGACAGTCCATGGTTCGTTGAGTTAAATCCTTCCATTCAGTACAGATAAGGCTGATCATATTAGCCTATCATTACGTGTGGGTCGATTTTTCATGGCCTGATGGACCAGTCTGGACAATCCTTGGTCCATCCAGGCAGTACGGATGGCTGATCGTATCAGCCTATTAGTACGTATGGTTCATTTTTCATGTACTGATGGGGCCAGTCTTGCCAGTCCATGGTCCGTTGAGTTAAATCCTTCCATTCAGTACGGATAAGGCTGATCATATCAGCCTATTAGTACGTGTGGGTTGATTTTTCATGGCCTGATGGACCAGTCTGGACAGTCCTTGGTCCATCCAGGCAGTACGGACGGCTGATTGTATCAGCCTATCAGTATGTATGGGTCATTTTTCATGTATTGATGGGACCAGTCTGGACAGTCCACGGTCCGTTGAGTTAAATCCTTCCATTCAGTATGGATAAGGCTGATCATATCAGCCTATTAGTAAGTGTGGGTCGATTTTTCATGGCCTGAATGACCAGTCTGGACAGTCCTTGGTCCCTCCAGGCAATACGAAAGGCTGATTGTATCAGCC
>MU107544.1:0-47686 GCA_012274485.2 Sinapis alba
AATAAAAGGGTGATTAGGAGTGAGACTTACAGCGAGAGCTATGATCCCAGTGATGAGGCCAGTTTTAACAGCCGTCGACATGTAAGGCGAAGTAAAGACCAAATCAGACACGGAGATTGGATTCAACCCTTTCTTCAGGTTCCCTATCTGCACAATCATACACCTTCCTTTACTCTCTATCATCACTCTCCAATCCGGACAATATAAAAAAGGCTGAAAAGGCCCATATAAGCCCACTTCTTGCTTCTTGTATTTTTTTCTTCTAACCATAATATTCTACCTAACGTTTCCCTTTTTATATTTCGGTTAAATGTATATATAGATATATATATATATATATTAACTTGTCAGGTTTCAGTTAAAGGTATATATACCTAGCCTTAGTAAATTGAACTTTTCTTACTGTTATATTAAAATAACCAGATTGAAAACATACCACTTGAACACCATGTCTCTCAGCGTGAGTGAAGTAAACCAAGAGGCTTCCAAGAATCACTGAGGTCAAAGGAGCCATTGCCGCCACCCAAAAGAATTTTGGTTTCTTCGTGCTCTGGTAACCAATTCGTGATTTAAAACACATAAGCTAGTTACGTGGTATCAGAAAACAAAAACACATCGAGGGTGATTGGTTGACAAGTGTTTTATCTTTATTTTTTTTTATCTACAACCATAAAAAATATCAATCATAATTTATTTAGTTTTTAAATATAAACTAATAGTAACCTAGTTTTAAAGCATTATTTTGTAAATGGTAGAAAAAAATATTGATATAGAAATATATTTTTATTTTATTCTCATTTAATTTTTAATGCACATTAAATAAAACAACATCAAAAATTATACTCCTTCCGTTTCATATTGTTACAAAATAAGTGTTGTACAATAGAATTTTTTTTTGTTACAAAATAAGTGTCGTTTTTTGTATTTCAATGCAAAATTTATAAATTTTATTTTTCAGTTTAATTTTCTATTGGTTCAAACATGGTTAGATGTATGGAAAATGATGTTTTTATATAGAAAATATGTAAAATTAAATATTTTCTTAATCCGTGTGTACAAATCTAAAACGACACTTATTGTAAGACAGAGGAATGGAGTAAATACATATTTTTTTACAGGAATAATCCAACCAAGCATCCACATTAACTAATTGCGTTTTCAATTGCACAAAAATTAATTTTCTATTATTTAATGCCTTATATATTCTTTGTAAGAAAAAGACTGATAAAGACAAAGAGTATAGATTAATTGAATTGTACGAAATATCATTGTAGCGTGTTTTTGTTAAAATCCGCCTTGTCGAAAAGAAATGGATTAATCGATTTTATTAGGATAGAATGAGAAATAATACTCTCCATCTGTTTTATGAAAAAAGCACTTAGACCTGTTTTATGAAAAAAGCACTTAGACGTTTTCGTATATTAAAAAAATGATTAATATGCATTAATATTTTTATTAATTACATTTGTTTAACTAATAATATTTGAAATAGATTATTTTATTTATAAATTCAATGTATTTGTAATTAATATTAAACTGAAAATTAGTAAAAATTGCATTGAATAAAATGATATTTTTTATGTAACAAAAAAAATTTTTAAATAACATTATCTAAGAAACAAAGTAATACTTACGAAATATCTGGTGGAAAGAAGGAAGAAAAGGAAACCACAGCCGAGAACGCCACTCTCCCATCTCCACTATACAACAAACAGAGACACATGTTTAATAAGGTCTAAGTACAATTATTAATTTGATTAGGAGAATAATCACTGACATTGGGAATGATATGTTTGGATGTATTAGTGAATAATTAACGTAAGGAATAAACAAACAGAAGCACATGTTTAACAAAGTCTAAGTACAGAGTATTAGTGACACCTGGTGAGTTTGGGAGAAGACGGAACGCATGACGGAGATAACATCAGTGGCTTCTGTGAAATGTTTAAGTCCGAATATACCCTTAAGCTGTTGCAGGCTCACCACCGTCGCTGCTCCTCCCATGAACCCCACTATCGTTGCATGCGACAGAAAATCCACTATGAACCCTAACCTGCAAATTATTTTTAAGGTGCAACTGAATTACAAAATTTTAGAATAAAAATTATATGGAAGACTTATTTTTGCAGATTTCAAAAAATAAAATTACAATTTAAATAGAATAAAAAATAATTCTCATTCTAATTAATGACTTTTGTGGAATGTATAAAAATAAATGAAATGCGGTTATAAGACATTGATGATTAAAAAAGCTCATGAATCAAAATAGAATAAAATTCAAATTTTTTATTCCATAATTTCTTTTTATTTCATTGATTTATATTCTTAGTTTTGGTCATACATAATATTCATAATATTGATAATCAACCCTTTTGTAAAAACTGATAACAGATTTTTTTTTATTATCAAAAAATATTATCAATAAATTTTGTATTGAAATTTTAAAACGATGCTTATTTTAAAACGGAAATTTTGCTGTAGAACGATAACTGAAACGGATCTAGCTTTAGTTTGCATCATTAACTCATCACTACCAAGTTGGCCAGTCTCTCATGTAGTGCTCCCAACTCTTTTCTACCTACCTATATTTATGTATACGTCACAGAAATCATCTCTCATGTGCTTTTAAACTAAGTAGAAGTTTAACAAATCAATTAATCTTTATCCCACTATGACCACATAATATTAAACTGATCATGCCTAGTGCTTTCTAAAACTATTAATGTTTTCTATTTTTTACGTACAAACAAAAGAAAAGTGAGCTAATTGGTAAAATTAAAAAACGAACCTGAAAATGCCGAGGGAGGCTTCGAGAACGCCAGCGAAAAACGTGGCAGTGAAAGCAAGATGAAGGTAGAGCTTAGGATCTTTCTCAGCGTTAACTTCTTTGCTAAGCATCGCACCTGTCAACAAAGACCCAACCGCCGTCGTCCCCACCCCCAAATCCCTTGAACTCCCCAGCACCGCGTACACCAATGGTGGAACAAAACTCGAGTCTATAACCGCCAAAGAAACAAAACACAAAACAATAATTAGATATTTTTTAATATATATATTTGAGTTGACGACAAGAGGATAACATGCTGGAACTGAGGTTGTTTTGTTCTTTCTTGTTCTCAATAAATTAACAATTAGAAAAACTGATAAAATACAAAAATAACCGTTTTCAAAAAACAAGAAGGTATAACGCTTACAAAGGCCAAGAATGGGAGGCAAGTTAGCGAGTTTAGCGTAACTAATGCCCTGTGGGATGGCTAAGCTAGCGATGGTGATTCCGGCTATGAGATCTGACTTGAATAACTTGAGAGTGTAGCGTGGAGCCCATTCACATATTGGGAAGAAGTATTGGAAGCCTAGTACAACTTTTCTTGATGTGTTCTGGTTCTTGAATTGTCTGAAAGGATCGTCTGGAAACAGAGTCTCCTTCACTGAGTACTGAAGTGACTTCAAGAACGGCTGAGGCTCCGGAGCCTCCACCGTGTGGTGGCGACGGTGAGGCTCCTCAACTCCTTGAGGAAATGTGTACTCTACCGTTCCCATTTGTTGGATTTTTTATTTCTTTTTGGCGGCTGGAAGTGAGGAGTGAGGAGAAGAGCCAAGGTGGGTTCTTCTTTTTATAGTAGTTTTAGCATAGTGTGCATTAGTAAATAAAATAATTATAAGAAAATAATACAAAGTACTATCAAAATAGATCATCCAGTGAAACTGAGTTACCAAATGAACCACTCGTGATTATTTCAGTTGTTTATTTTCTGAATTATTATTTTGAGTTGAGGCCAGCTATACGAGGCCAATAAAATCATTGACGCAGATCTCCCTGGTATCCTAAGTTTCTTTAATATTCGTAATATATATTTTTCGGTTATGCTCCATCTAGTTTATGATATTTCATTTCATATCATAAAAAGAAATATGAAGAGATGGTAAGAAAATAGAGATGGAAGATGGATAAAACACCGCTCACGCATGTTTGAGTCTGAATGTCTTATGCATATCTTGTCCCGACACAGCACGCAAAAGCCAGAAAGCTTACGTTTCCACTTTCAATCATATCTTCCATTTCTACCCCTAGCTCTACGACTACTGACATCATCATCGTTCCCATCTCACTACATCACTTTATAATGTATGGCTCTGCCGACACTTGGCAATTACCAGATGGGTTAATTACTTATATTAGTATTATGTTTGATATTTATAAATATCCAAATATATATACATAGTTGGGTAGATTTTACCAGGTGTACGTCACAGGATTTTGCGATGTGGGATATTCCTGGAAAAGCTATATATCGTGAACATGCCTAACGTTAGGAGTTGGAGATGACGATACAGCAACACCAAATGGTCACAATACTTTAGTCGATGTTAGATATTATACCTCTTTATACACATGTGACTTGTCATTAACTATAGTATTGTTTTTTAATATAATTGTGGTGTAATCCTAAAGGTTTTCTAGGCCTAAGAACTAATTACCACGAAGTCTGCATGATCCATGTTTTTTTTACCATTTAAGGCGCTTTAGGAGACCGTGCTCGAACCAAGGTGGTGGTACTTACAACTGTGAGCCATTTACCATCCGAGCTGGGGATCCGGTTAAATATGTTCTTATGTTCTTACTTTATGTAATTATAAGCTTCTCTCTAACTGTTAAGTTTGCACCCCAAAAAAAAAACTAACTGATGATTTTGGTAACGTCCAAACGCATGAAACTCAACGTTGCTTCAGTAATGTCTTCGGATTAGTACGAAGATGAAGTGCGATCACAGCTGGATGGGCACGTGGTAAATTATTAAATGATCAAGTTTATTCAATACTTGTTCAAGTTTTGCATAAAACTTGCACCTACCGAATGTCCCTGTCTTCAAATGTGTTTATGACTTGTCTGTTTCTTGACCAAATTTCATTTGCATGTTAGACAATCAGCACCGGTCCAAATATTGCAAAAAGATTTTATGACCCTAAGCAAAGATAGACAAATTATATGCTCATATAGGGAAAATTATAAACAATATCTTTTAGTGGACTATAAATGAGAATCTGATAATCACTATCACAATAACTTTTAGTGGAATATAAAGGGAAATCTGATAAGATCCTTGGTCAAATACGGGTGTGGCTGTAATAAGTCACAAATAGCGTTAATAATTTCACTATAAGAGCGGTTGTGTTGTATTCGAACAATCCTCTATTTTATATTTTATAGTGATAAATAAAGTGTTAACAAAAAAAGCACTCTATTTATAGAATAAACTGTAAATTTACTCCAAATTTTATTATAAAATAAAAATAGAATATAATTGAAGATGTTCTAAGTTTATTAGTTCTCTTTCTACTCATTTTACCACTTTACGGGTTGATATAATTTTTTTTAAAAATAAACTTTTCTTGTATTATAAACGATTTCAAATTGCTTGCTCGATAATAACAATATATAAACTTGAACAAGATAGTAAACCCAGTTGTTAGTTATTAATTTTGATATCACAACGGAGAAACCCCCTTCTGTTCTATGTTGCTTAAAATACACGGACAACCAATATTATAAACGATTTCAAATCGATTGCTCAATTATAACAATATACGAACCCGATAGGAAAATCAGCTGTTTTATTTAACACAATTTTTATTAAAATTCAAACATTCAAACTACATTTAGGAAACAAGTTTAAACAAACTCTAAGAAAGACAAACACTACATCATACAAACTAAGAGTAGAGAAACTTCTAAGATAAAAAGACAGCGAACTCGAAACAAAGTTCGAATGCGTCAAAGCAAGTAACACAGCAGCGCCAGAGACTTAAGATTCAGTCACTTTATATTATGACGTTAAGATCCAATCCGCACTTTGAAAAATCATCAAAACAACATCCATTGCATTTTCAGGAAAACCAGTTGTTGTTAATTGTTAATTTTGATATCACAATGGAGAAAACTCCTTTTGTTATATGTTGCTTAAAATATACGGAAACAAAAGTTGTATGATGGAGACATCAATTTTATCTAGAATTGAAATAATTAATATTGAATATCAGAAAACAAATTCAATAGGTAATAATACTAAGACATCATTTGGGATAAGTAGTCGTGGTGGCAAGAGTAGTATTGTAGTAAAGTAGTGAGGAAGCAGAAACCTTGTAATCGTGAATGAAAACAAAGGCAGCTTTGATTGAATTGTAGAAGGAAAGTATGTTACGATGAATTTTCTCAACAAGAAAAAAGTATATTATGATGAACCAAAAAAATCATCGATGGTATACGTGGAGTAAAGATGGAAGCTATTGATAACATCATGGTAAGCTTAGCTTTGATCGAATTATTATAGAAGGAAAGTATGTTATGATGATTTTTTCTCAAAAAATAAAAGTATATTATGATGAACCAAAAAAACCATCACATGGTATACGTGAAGTAAATATGGAATCTATTTGATAACATCATGGTAAGCTTGACTTTTCCTTGAGGAAGAAGAGGTTGTGTGACTTGTTTTATTTTTCTTGCAATAGAAAACCGCATAAAATTAAGTTTAGAACCTTGGTGGAAGCTAGTGAAGAAGAATTTTCCGTCGAGCTAGAAGTAGTAGTATAAGTAGTAGAGCAATTCCTCATGATGTGAGGAACACACGATCGTGGATGCACAAATCGTAGAAGAGAAAATAAAATTTAGAGCAGAAAGTTTTTAGGTTTTATGATTTTCTACTCTAATACCAATACCATGATAGATTGATGAAATAAAATAATTGGAAGAAGTATTATTGATTCTCATGAAAAATAATATTACAACGCATAAACTTATAGAAAAGTGTAAACTTAATTTTATAAACTAATATGGAATATTACATTGTAGATAATGATAAATTTCATATCCTAAGATTGATCATGTATATCCTTAATCTAAACCGTTGAATTTGGGTTATAACTAGAAATTCACTGTTCCATTAATTTGTAACACGCATCCATGATCAAACCATGCATATTTATTTACGTATTAAAAAACAATCATTTAAAATTATTACCGATTTAATTGAATTATGTCAACTATTTTCAGAAGTTAAAACTAATCTTAGATGTTTTAATAAAAAGTTACTGGTATATTTTTAACTAAAAGATTGTGATACAAATTATTACTTGTTTTGTTTTATAATACGTATTGTTTAACATTTGATGGTTGTTTCAAAGCAAGTCTTGTTTTGTATTTTCATGCAAATTTATAAAAATAAGTTTTATTCATGTTCTTTTAAGGAGTATATTAAAACGAATAAATTATAATTAAGGTTTTGGTCGTAACATCAAATATTAAAAAAATTGGATAAGCCGCCCCAATAAACATATTTGAAACCAACAATCAGCAAAAATAAAAAATAAAATGGAGAAACAATAATTCTTCCTTATAAATTAACATAAGTATATTCTTATATTTAGTGAATACATCTACATTCCTTTAGACCACATATATTTGTCGATACTGTATATTCATTTTTAGCTTTTCTTTATCGTTGGTAACTCGAATTTTGTACATTTTATTCGTTGACTATATGCGTATAAGTTTAAACTGAAGTAATGAAGTTTCTGAAACGAAGTGTGATATTGTTTTTCCACGGTGCGTGTATGTCCTGTAATTGCTTGTCCGGTGGTCATTTATGGCTTCTTGGTGGTTTCTTATAGGCTCTCCTCTCTTCAGACCAGCTTAATCCAACACATTTTCTAGGATCTTTTTTAGAGATTATTAGGGATATTGTATCCCACATCGGGAATTCTAAGGGACACTAAGTAATATATAAAGGGTTAGGGCCAATCCACTTATCACCAATTGGTTTTAAGTTGGAAGCCCATAACAAACCCGAATTTAACATGGTATCAGAGCCCAGATCATAAATACCCTAAACCCCTAATTAATATAACCCTTCATGACCGGCTATAAAAAAAGTCATAATTAACCCTACCCGACCGGGTATAAAGGTCGTAATTAACTCGCTCGACCGAGTATAACTGTCTTAAGTTTCCGAGATTTCTGGCCGATAAGAGCCATCATCTCGAGGAGGGGTATTAGGGATATTGTATCCCACATCGGGAATTCTAAGGGACACTAAGTAATATATAAAGGGTTAGGGCCAATCCACTTATCACCAATTGGTTTTAAGTTGGAAGCCCATAACAAACCCGAATTTAACAGAGATCGGCGGCGGCTTCTCTTCTTGATAGAGTCTCCTGTTCTTATTGGTCAGCCTCTCCTCCTTGACACCGAAGAGATGGTTATCGAGTCACAGTCATCGTTTTCTGGTTCTCGGGGATGGCTTAAGTCAAGGTGGTTTTAGCGTTGGCTTTGACTGCAGCGATATCACTTTTGTTGAATCATATACCTCAATGCCACACAAAGATCTGTTGGTTCTCAAATGGTAGTTTACTTTAGTGTTATGTCAGATTGTTAGAGGACTTTCGGCTAGTGTGCAACAGTGGTTTCAGGTCCGGCTTTTGTTGTCGTGGCGACTTAAGCAGGATTGTATAATAAGGTTCCAATGGTTCTCCTCAAGGTATGGATGTCTCTCAACCTCCTTCCTTTTCGTCATCTAGAACATCATCGTCAGTAAAAATTGCAAGTTTTGAAGAGATTATTAAGAACTAGCTACGCCGGTGATGATACGAGAAAAATTGGCATCTGAGCTGCCCGATGAACTCCACATAAGGATTACATAAATGTCTAGTGTGACGTGCTAGTGAAGTAGGTGAGCGAAGTTAGTAATGTAACATATAAATTTTTTTAAAAAATTGTTTAAATCGAACTTGTAATCAACACTTGAATTCATGTTTTTGGTTGATTAATATTAATTATATATATTCTTAAAAGGTATGATATTCTGGCAGACAACATCAATGGGTTATATTATCACACCACAATAATATGTACTATGACATTGGCCTCTGGCAGATCTATAGTGTATGCCATATATGGATTAAGTTGGAAATTGATGGTTGAGTGATTTTCATTCACTCTTTTTGGATGCATGAAGTCAGACATATTGTGCGGCTATAAATGTGGCACTTGCTGCGATCGGAATTGGACACATGTGCTATGTCTGTGAGTGATAATAAAATGGATATGTAGAAAGTATATACTAAAATTCATATGGCTACAACGCATATAAACGATGTTGATTGAGCAACATCGAGAGAATCTACTCAAACGCAAGTAGATTTCCTTCAATTGAGCACTAACTAAATTTGAATTATCATGAACTTTAAAACTGTGATTTTCTGTTAATATACACCAATCTACAGTACTAAATGTATTAAATAAGTTGTAGCGCTTGTATGTAAGCAACGGTATGCAAGTAAACGGTATTGATCAAGTAATCGGGGTATCACCTCTTTTTATTCTTCTTCCGACATTGGGTATCACCTTACGAAAGCACTTAGGGAGGTCTATCAAATGGTTTGGTTGCTGCTGGAAGTCGATGAATGTGTATTAGTATTGTTGAGAACTAATCAAGGTATATTTTGATAATAACATAGACAATAGTCAAAGTCTAAGCCCCAGTTTACTTATATAATTATATAAAATACTCGGTTTTTTAACCGGTTGAATCCAAAACTTTTTGTATTAAAAAGTAGACCCGATCCTGAGTGTGATGATTACCTGCGGAATGAGTGGACCAACAAGCATTTCTTGGTCAGAAAGGAATAGGAAGAAATCGATAGCATGAGTTATACAATGAATATCGATTGTAATCCCCATAATTTTAAGAAGTAATTAAGTCTTCTTCAGATCTCTTCTACTTTAACCTAAAAGGAGATTCCGAATACATGTATTGGAGCATTGGACCCACTGATTCCTACTAAAGCTATATATATATATATATTTTTTTTTTTTTTTTAATCTTTTTATAAATCTTATAGGTCATTTTGGTCGGTCCCGAGAAAAATGCAGTTAGTATTACAAAGTGGACTAGCCCGAAAACGTAGCATACTATCTAACTCGAATTTGAAATACCTTCCGATTAATGCATGGGGTGGACCAATCATCTGTTACGGCTCACCATATTAGCCACCTGAACTGAAATCCAAGTCCAAATTGATTAAATAGTGATAATTTAGTTTCTAAAGAGAATCAAACCTAGGTTTAATATAAGTACACCAAGCTCTAAGAAATTATCACTAAACTACCACCCTTTAGTTAAAAAATATGATTGAGAAGTTATTTGCAAAGTTTAAGAGTTATATTGGAAAAAAAGATATCAGTAACAATATGGTTTTTTATGTAAGTTTAAACCATTTTGTTTACACGGTTGGGTAGTTTTCTATAAAGTTAAAAGAATGTGAATGATAAAGTTCTTACTATTTAGGCTTTAAAAGTTTTTTGTTATTAAAAAAAAGAAAGTTTTTTGTTATATGGTTTTGCCTTATATGATTGTTCAGCTTTTGGTGTATGCTCTATTATGACCGGATAAATTGGAAAAGAGAATGAGGCAATCGTGTGATGTCTCGGTATGTACTGCATGGAGATAAAGTAGGTGGTCTCATTAAAGCAAAGTTATACACATGGAACGCAAGTGTCAGGTCCAAATGAATTATAGTTGTAATCATTATTTTTCCTTACTTTTTAAGCGTCACCATTTTAACAAGGGTTAATACACAAGTGATTTGATTTAAATTTTAAATATGGATGTAGCAAAAGCCTGAGGGTAATATAATATACATATTTCATATTTAATGAGGGTAATGTAATATACATAATTTCATATTTAATGGCTCTCATAAGTCCAACAACATATCATTACATAACACTAGTTTTTGTTTTGTTTTAGGAACATGTGACTACACTTTTTTTTAATTTGACATTGGCTATAACGTGCGATAACACTTAATTAATTGAAATCCTTTTACCAAAAAAAAAGAAAGAAAACTTTCTCAATCGAAAATGTCAACTGTGAAGATTCTCGCTTTTCTTTATGTAATTTCATGATTTCTTTTCCTTAACCAAGCCACAAAGATAACGCATTAAAATTTGTGTAACCTTCTAACACAGCGTAGGATAAATGTTTTGTTTGGTCGTTGGTTTGTTTTTCTTTATACAAATTAGTTTCTATAAATTAAACACATCCACAATGCTAACTACTTTTTGACAACAAAATTTTCTAGCCGATTTTCTATCCAACATATGGATCAAATTGATAAAGGTGGTTATGTAATAGACTATCCAAATTGTGGTAGTTCTATAAAAAACATACACATAAATTTGTTAAATTTACGTCGAAATTTTCAGATTAGGACCACGAATTACAAACTGATAGTCGGTAACAGTTGAGAGATCATGTGGTAACAAAAAACTTGGATAAGTTTTCTAGCTTCGGTGGTTTCGGCAAACCTTATATATTTTAGGGTCTATTCAGGCCCAATATTTTCCATAGTTGAAAGGGCCGTATCTGTTTGATCTATTATTTTAGGGCCTCAATATCTATCCAATTAATACTAGTCTTAAAAAACTGTACTTATTTGAACTCGTCTTAGAAAACTATGGAAAAATAACTAAAAGCATTGAATCCTTTCAAAAAGGAGTTCTCTGTTTAAAAAAGACTTGGTTATGGTTTAGAAGAAAACGATTAGGATGTTTACTTACAAGTTATAATACAAGTATCCGGGTGTGTAGCGGAATAGATGTTCAATATATTTCTTACATAAAGATCATATTCTTATGTGTTAACATTTTTCACTAATTGTAATAAACTCTTGGTTCTCCTGTATTCTATCACTCCGACTATTAAGCTAAGTATCTTTAATGCATTTGTCTTTTTCCATATCTTCTTTTATTGTCAACAACTTTTTCCATATCTTTTACTCCCTCCGTTTCGAATTACTTGTCATTCTGAATTTATACACACATATTAAAAAAATATATAATTTTGTATATTTCCAAAACAAAAACACAATTACTTATACACCTAACCATATTTCAACCAATAGAAAAATAAATTGAATAATCTTATTAATAAATTTTGCATTGAAAAACGAAAACGACACTTAATTTGTGACAAAAAATTAAGTCTAAAACGACAAATAATTCGAAACGGAGGGAGTATTCAAATAGTTGATTCATATAACCATTGAAATTTCGATTTATTTCGTGATAAATGTTTGCTATAGTCTTTTTAAGGAAATGATGAAACCTGCTATAGTATGTGAAGGATTCAGTTTGGTACTACAAGCTTAAAAGTAAGGAAAGCCAGATGTTAAGCCGCGGGAGTAACTGAACAAGTGTCACTCGCCTTAATCAACACATGTCCGAGAGTTATCTGATCATCAGGAAAAGTGGCTAAGGAGAGTGTACTGTGCCGCCTAGGAAAAGTCCAGGCAGACCAATTAGGATTTGTTCTATATGGTCAAAAACATATAAAATCGATACTATTTTCTTTTTACTATATTTTGTTGCCATGATAAAAGAAACCATGTTCCAAACCGGACACTGTTTTGATCGTCCAATCTAGAATTAATTTATAAATTATTTGCAGATCATCCGGTTAAGACAAAACCAAATGTCCACATGGAGCAGTTGCCACGTCAACAAGAAAAATCAGGTTTAACCAATCAGCGAATTGCCTATTTAGATTAAGGTTGTCGAGTTTTATATTGTTAATAAATACTACTAGTAGTATAAAAGATGATGGACACCACGTGAAAACCTCGTCAACATATGAAGTTCGAGAACTTTCGAACCCAACCTTTTTTTTCTTTCTCTTCTTATTATTCCGGAACTTTCGAATTTTCTAAAGTCGAGTGAGTGAGAGAGTACTATATTAATATTTTTTTATTCAATTTAAATATTATTACTCACTCTCCCACTCTACTTATTTAAGCGACCTCTCCATGGCCTACGTGGATATTACCTTCTTCCCTTCTCCTCCCAACTGCCATTAAACGAACTTTTAAACCATGTCAGCACCATAAAATCATCAAATCACTTTTTCAATTTCAAATCCGCTAAAACCCAGTTTCCAAGATGGTTTTATTGGGTCACTGATCCAAGGATCGAATCACCAATAAAAAACCATTTCTTTTTAGTTTTTTTTTTACAGAATCGATGAATCCGTTTCTCCACCCAGAAGAAGATGATGATACACCTCCACTACCAAAACCAATTGAAGGGTTACACGAAATAGGACCGCCTCCGTTTCTGATCAAGACATTTGAGATTGTGGAGGATCCGAACACGAACCACATCGTGTCTTGGAACAGAGGAGGCACTAGTTTTGTCGTCTGGGATTTGCATTCTTTCTCTACGTTTCTTCTCCCACAACACTTCAAACACAGCAATTTCTCTAGCTTTATCAGACAACTCAACACTTATGTAAGTCTTCTTCTTTTGTCTATCTTCTCAATGCTCTGTTTTTTTTTTCTGTGTTAGTGAAATTAATTTTTTAACGGTAAAATCGGTTATTTCTAGAAACATCGAAAATGTAGATTCTATTGATAGTGGGGGAAGAAGAAGGTCTCTTTAGTAAGTTCTAGAATTTAGGTTCGTGCCAACTTGGCTTCTAAAACAATTAGTAAGTTCTAGAATCTTGGTTCGCGGCTTATAAAATATCCCAAGAAACACTGAAACAGTCATCAATCTTATCGAAATATCAATTTCTTATTCACTAAGGTTGCCCACTTGTTCATTTCTTTATAATATCTTCCAGTGGTACACAACTCTCTCCAATAATTGTTGTTTGTTTATTCATTTTTACTCATTGAACTATATAGATATTTAAGTTACCAAAAATAACTATGTAGATATTTTGAAGGGTGGTTTTTTATTTTATTTTTAAATTTTTGTTACAAAAATAATTTTTAAAAAATTCAAAATAGTCGATTTTATTTTTAAAGTTAATATTTATTTTTTTATTTATTATTTTTTAAATTTAGAATTCTAATCTCAAAACTTCACTTTTTTAACTTTAAATCTTAAATTTATAATAATTAACTATAAAAATATAAATGTATATTTATTTCTTTAATAAAATATTTTGATCATTTTTTAAAAAAGTTATTATGTGACAAAAACGCTTTTAAAACTATTTTAAGGCATTTATCTATTTGAAATTCAACTAAAATACATATATACAGGGTTTTAGAAAGATAGAAGCAGAGAGATGGGAGTTTGCAAACGAATGGTTCCTATTGGGACAAAAACATTTACTGAAGAGCATCAAGAGAAGAGCTTCTTCCTTTGCTTCATCCTCTTCATCGATTCAAGATCCTTGCATAGAGCTTCGTAAGGAGAAGCAGTTGCTGTTGATGGAGCTGGTGAGTCTGAGAGAGCAGCAGCAAACTACGAAAAATTACATTGAAGCAATGGAACAGAGAATTGAAGGAGCAGAGAAGAAACAGAGGAAGATGATGTCTTTCTTGGCTAGAGCGATGCAGAGCCCTTCGTTTCTGCATCAGCTACTCAAGCAAAGAGATATGATGAGACTTAAGGAGATTGAGGTTGAGGTAGAAGAGAGGGGAAGAGGTTCTTCCATGTCTGAACTGGAAACTCTGGCTCTAGAGATGCAAGGCTATGGAAAGCAGAAGAATGTGAAGGAAGAAGAAGATATGGTGGTGGAGAGAGAGTTGGACGATGGTTTTTGGGAAGAGTTTCTTAGTAATGAGAGTTTGGCTTCTACCTCTTCTAACTAAGATGAAACCTTCTGCGTTTTGGCTTTTAGTTGTACGTTGAAGCTTTTATGTTCGTTTTGTTTGCAAGCACCTTTTTGTTCTCTCGTTTATTTTCAAGCATTTCTATCAAGTAGTAGCGTAAACTAAAAGTCTATACAACACGTTGCAATTTCTTTATGTACGTAGATAACTATATGAAATATAGTTTGTCAGTAATTCCACAGCCGTTGACAAGGCTTTAAATAATTTTTTGTAGTGTAGTAGTGTAGTGATCTCTTGATTACGTGGTAGTGAGAAGCTGAACTCACTAGGTAAAATAGTTGCTCATGACTTTATTTGTTTTCCAAATATATGATTAGTGAAAAATTAGACGAGCGGAAGAAACTTAGGTAAAATTTGTATAGGCGTGTGTATTTTGCAAATGCAAATATGTGCTTAGTACATATGATAATGTTTTGAGTGATATTGAGTTCCCCAAGATTTATGTGTACTTGATTAATGTAAAATCTAAGTACTATATGAATAAATTGGTTTATAAAATACTTGGGTTCTATGTTATAAATTTAAATAAAAAAAATTTACGACATTTTTATCAGTTACAATAAACTTATGGTTTTCATATATTTTCTCACTTCAATTATTACATTTATTTACAAGATATATTTATTTATTTTCATATATATATATATTTATTTAAATAATTGACCCACTTATCCAGTTTTGAAATTTAAGTATAATTCGTGGTAAATATCTGCAATAGTCTTCATAAGAACCAAAAAAAAGACACGTACCACAAGGTAGAAGGCTAGAAGCTGCCGCAGTAATTAATAAGGTGTCCCTTGTAACTGTTGAACACCTGTCTGAGAATTATCTGAATCAGGAAAAAAGGGTGGCTAGGGAGAATGTACTGTGAGTATCTAAGAAAAGTCCAAGCGGACCAATTAGGAATTTGTTTTTATGGCACAAATATATAAGTTGTTAGCGATACTATTTTATGTTTACTATCTTCGTTGTCATGATACGAAAAAAAACATGTTCCAAACCGGACACTGTTTTGATCCTCCAGTTTAGAATTAATTTATTTGCTAATTATCCGGTATAGATAACAACGCAAATGTCACGATGGATTGATCGCCACTGTTAAAAACCCATCATCGAACTGTCACTTCAATAACGTTGTTAAGTTGTTTTTTTGGGTCAAAGCCTTGTCAAGTTTTATATTCTTAAATAGATACATAAGACGATGGGCACCACATGAAGTTCGAGAAGTTTCGAACTCAACCCTTTTCTTCTCTTCTTATTATTCCGGAATTTTCGAATTTTCTAAAGTCGAGTGAGTGAGAGAGTACTATATTAATATTTTTACTCAATTTAATATTATTACTCACTCTCCCACTCTACTTATTTAAGCGACCTCTCCATGGCCTACGTGGATAATAGTATCTTCCTCTCTTCTCCCTCCCAACTGCCCATTAACGAACTCTTAAACCATATCAGCACCACAACACAAAATCACTTTCATCATTCACTTTCAAATCCGATAAAACCTCACTGGAACGTTGATCCAATATACCAAAAAAGTCTTCTTATTCTTTTGTTTTAAATCGATGAATCCGTTTCAGCTCCAAGAAGACGTTCCACATCCACTACCGAAACCAATCGAAGGGTTGCATGAAATAGGACCGCCTCCGTTTCTGATCAAGACATTTGAGATTGTGGAGGATCCGAACACGAACCACATCGTGTCTTGGAACAGAGGAGGCGCTAGTTTTGTCGTTTGGGATTTGCATTCTTTCTCTACGTTTCTTCTCCCTCGTCACTTCAAACACAGCAATTTCTCAAGCTTTATCAGACAACTCAACACTTATGTAAGTCTTTTTCTCTCTTCTACTTTTCAACTCAGCTCAACAACAATGCTCTGTTTTCATGCTCTGTTTTTTCCTTATAATGAACATATTGAAATTGAATTTCTTTTTCTTTTCCCTTTTGACTGCAAAATTGGTTATTTCTAGAAACATCGAAAATGTAGATTCTGTGTGATAGTGGGAAGAGAAGAAGTCTCTTTAGTAAGTTCTAGAATCTTGATTCGTACCATCTTGGCTTCTAAAACAATTAGTAAGTTCTAGAGTCTTGGTTGGTACCAACTTGGTTCTTAAAATAATCAAGAAAGAATCATCAATCTTATCACAATATATATATATTTTTATTCACTAAGGTTGCCCACTTGTTAACATTCTTTATAATATCTTCTGATAGTACACAACTCTCTCCAATAATTGTTGTTTGTTTAATCACTTTTGAAACCTTATAGATATTTTCAAATTCAATTTTGGAAACTATTTATAGGGTTTTAGAAAGATAGAAGCAGAGAGATGGGAGTTTGCAAATGAAGGGTTCCTACTGGGACAAAGACATTTACTGAAGAGCATCAAGAGAAGAGCTTCTTCCTTTGCTTCATCATCGATTCATGATCCTTGTGTAGAGCTTCGTAAGGAGAAGCAACTGCTGTTGATGGAACTGGCAAGTTTGAGACAGCAGCAACAAACCACGAGATGTTACATTAAAGCAATGGAACAGAGGATTGAAGGAGCAGAGAAGAAACAGAGACAGATGATGTCGTTCTTGGCTAGTGCGATGCAGAGCCCTTCGTTTCTGTATCAGCTACTCAAGCAAAGAGATATGATGAGACTCAAGGAGATTGAGGTTGAGGTAGAAGAGAGGGAAAGAGGTTCTCCAATGTCTGAATTGGAAGCTCTGGCTCTAGAGATGCAAGGCTATGGAAAGCATAGGAATGTGAAGGAAGAAGAAGATATGGTGGTGGAGAGAGAGTTGGACGATGGTTTCTGGGAAGAGTTGCTTAGTAACGAGAGTTTGGCTTCTACCTCTTCTTACTAAGATGTCTCTATCCTTTTTGCTTTATAGTTTGTTCTTTGAAGTTTTCCTTTACTTTTTTTTGTTTTTTGCAAACTCCTTTTTTCCTTCTCTTTCTTTTGTTTTGTTTCTCACTTGTTTATTTCCATGCATTTCTTATCGAGTAGTAGTAGTGTAAGCTATAAAACGTTGTAATTGTTTTTTTCATGTGTGTAGATAAAATATATNTCTCTCTCTCTCTCTCTCTCTCTCTCTCTCTCTCTCTCTCTCTCTCTCTCTCTCTCTCTCTCTCTCTCTCTCTCTCTCTCTCTCTCTCTCTCTCTGCTTTTACTCTTTCCCTACACCATTTTCTAAATGTGATTATCGCTGCTCTGTACTGTTCTGCAAGATTTGGCGTATTTAGGTCATGTAAACAAGTTTTCAAGGGTGAGCAATCATGAAACAATCTTCCAAGTCTGTGAATCTGAACCTGTAAAGGTGTTCTTTCATTGGAATGCACCTTGCCTAGTGCCTTCAGGTAGTGCTCATTCCCATGGAGACAACCACCATCTAGGTCTATCCTTATGATCAATTTCAAGATTACCAGTCCTATTCTATGTCACTCTAGACTCATTAATTCCTCAGAAACAACAAGTTGAAGATATGTTCAGAATAGAGACAACAACAAGTAGATTGCTACAAAGATGGTACCGCCAAAGAATCAAGCATCCAAGGTGATTCAAAGTTTTATAGACAAAGAAGAAAACCACTTTGACAATGATTTTGAGTTGTTTGTTTGTCTAGGGAAGCAAGACAGCGGACTGGTTCAGGTTCCTCACTTTGTTGGTCAATCATTGATTCTGTCTCAAAATTAACACTTCCATACTTCTGCTCTAAAGTTTCTCCCGGAGATCCATGCAATCCCAAATTTTAGACATCTACGTGTGACTCTTTCTTCTCCATTAGCAGAAGCAAGCCGGGCCAACTTACAAAGTAGGAAAAAAAAATATAAGCAGGAGTTTTTAATATTAGATGAATACTAAAGTAAATCTTGAATTTATTTGGATTTTGTATCGTAAAGATGAAAGATGATTAATCACAGGATCATGAAAATTACTCTCAGTCTAGACCTCTATAAAAGCTGAGATAGAAGCATTACGCCCTGCAAATTTTTGCAGACTCGGTTATGCAAACATCACTTTCTTTTTGTTGAGATTTGCACTAAGTATATAGATTCTCTGGCTTGAGACAGATATTGCAATCAATTAAAGAGGGAGAGAGACATTAGTGCAGTATATCTTATGGGAGACTAAGAAGATGCATCCTAGAAAGAAATTTTGTTATTGGATGATGATACATAAAGTACATTCATGTGTGCGTATGCCTTTCTTTTTGAAGTTGGAAGAGATTAGGTAGAATGTTGTTATAACCTCTCCAGAAAGAAACATTCTCATATCCCAGTCCCAAAGACAAAAAAAGAAACTGAATAGTTTAGTGTGAAGCATCATCATCAAAAAGAGTAGTAGTCGTGCATACAGATGTTGATTGTTGATTTTGAAGGAGAATCATAAACTCTACCACATGAACATATTCAATGACACAGCTTTAACTAAGAAAACGTCTTCAGAAAGTATGGATTATTTGAACTACTTAGATGAGAAATTGACATTCTTATTGTTCTGATAATCATCTCTTACAGGCCTTGAGTTTGTGTAGTTTGAGTTGTAGCCAGATGAGTGATCTGTTTCTCTATTTCTCCAGACCCACATGGATTATAACTCTATATATCCTACTACACCACTCCTTCATCTCCACAACTTGATTTCCCCAACCTCTATCCTCCCACACCTTACTAGAGCAACCTCCCCAAGTTGTATCTTTTGTTGTTTTGGTGTCCTGACTTATCCCATCCATTGTCTCCCCTCAGGCCCGAGATTTCCAAACTGGCTAGTCACTACCCTTATCTTTAGTTTTCCACTCTATCTCCTTACATTCTTCACTCGTCAATCAGTCCTCATACATTGTACCATTAGCTTCCCAAGGTCTCAACCTATCTTTTTGATGATCAGTACTACTATTTTTTTTTGTGACACAACTTCCATTACTTAAACTTAGTTCTCAACAAAGGGGGTGTTCATTACAGCAGATTCTGAGAGCAGAGCTTGCTTCGCTAACATATCAGCGGCTCTGTTTTTGTCTCTCGTAATCCAAAAAAAAAGAAATGCATTCAAACGAAGTAGCAAGATGAACAATATCTGCCACAATTCCATAGATTTCAGCAATTGAGATAGTCCCCAAGATGGCTTGGGTGAGTTGCTTGGAGTCTGTTTCACATCTGAAATGCCGGATTCCCTGCTCTTTACATTTTGTGATAGCTTCCCTGATTGCCAAACCTTCTGCTGTCAAAGGGGAACTAACATAGTAGGAGATATAGAGTTATAATCCATGTGTTTGTTGTTACCACAGTTATTGAACTAATACTAAAAATAAATAATACTACCAGAATAGCTCAGTCTATGCTTGTTGAATCATTTTTCATTAGTGTCATGATTCCATTGCTCAGCACCAATCAGTAAAGTGACGTCGCCTTCCACATTTGATTCGCTCAGAATATTGCTATATTTTTTCAGACAGATCTTTCTACTCTCCCTATAATCTGAAAAGGAGGAAAAAAAAGAGAGAAAGAGAAAAATGGGGCCATTTTTTAAAGACAATAAAAGGTAACTGCACGTTGTGTTGCATTCAACCCTCTGACACCATCATTTTAATTTTCTCCTAACTCACTAACTCTCTACATTGCTTCCACTTTCCATACATCCACGCGCAGCTCATTCGCTGTGATATCTCGCCGGCCGATGCTTCTTGATGGATTTTCAAAAAAAAGCCAATAATAATTGAGCTCTTCGTCTCATTTAATTGTAGTCGGGTTGGATTTGGGTAGGTTTCGATTTTTATCATCATTAAAAGAAGAAAACTCTTAAAAGAATATCAGTATGTGCATCTGTCTCTGAAACCAATACCAACGGTTAACGATGCTACCATCCATTTATTTCATCACTCACTCTCTTCACATTAATTGCTACTAAGTATTTTAGGGATGTGAAAGATACTTGAGATTGGTACTTTGGTAACCATATTTGTTTTTAAAGAAATTTAGGTCGTCCAATAAACACTCCAAAATAATGTTAAAGTATGAAACTAGCAAATGCGAAGAGTGTTGAGATTTATTTTGATCCAATTTAAGTATTTTTTTTTCTAGTTTAAATTTTATACTATATTTTAATCATGAACTCTTCTTTTTGAACATTTAATAATGTATTCTTCAATTATCAAAATTTAACAACCTGCCTTATACTTTTCTAACGTTAAGGTATACTTACATTTCTAAACAACTGATTTAGTTATTTTACGTTCCTAACTAACTAATTTCAAATTTTAGCAAAAAAAAAAACTAATTGATTTCAGTATAAGCAAAAAACTAACTAATTTCAGGACTTTCGGTCTTTCTCGGTCCAACAATGTCTGCCTAAGTGACATATATTTTATGATTTTAAAATACTTGTTAATTGCATAGGAAAGGACATGAAATTGACATTTTCCACATATAGTGTAATTTACAATATTTGGAGTATATTTATGGAGATGTCTCCACAAAACACAACTTCTGGCATATATCTCTCCCCCACACCACACGGCACTGCATGTGTGTTGGCTCCTGGGATCCCATTATTTTCTTCCTCCTGTTTTTCTGATTCGATGTGGTTTTATTATTTTTGTTTTTATAATAGATTAAAAAAAAAGAGAGTCTTATTTGTTGTATAACACACATATCACATATGTGAATTATTAAACCCCAAAAGAGAATGTGGCCTTCACATTCATTTGTTCATAGATGGTGTATGATGAACTGGAGAGTCTTATTTCCAAATTTCACATAATAGAAGCGACATACAGTTGTAAGTAGACCACAAGTTACGTACCAGTTTTGTAACGTTGTGATTTAGTTTCTGGCACTCAGTCTCTCTCTCTCGTGCCCCCACCTAACGCCACTATCCGTGTCTTTGCCAAAATCATAAATGATACACAAAATATCACACATTTCATTTAATTTGAATACCTATCATAACTTTAGTCTTTGCATGTGCAATATGTCCATAACATTCTCCTTTTACACTTTCCACCTCGCAAAAGTTACATTGATACACAACCTACCTCATACAACTAAATCTTAAGATTATAGTTGAAGAAAATATAACCAAAAGTGTTTTTTTCTTTCAAGTTGGAGAGTGGTTAGAGTGAGAGGGTAGCAACTAGCAAGACACAAGAACAGAGTTACTCACACTTTTCAAACACAAATTGTAATCTCTTTTTTTTGGTAAATCTTTAGAGAAAGATTACACTTCTTGTCCTATATATTTAATATCATATTACATCATCTTGTGTGGTCCATCACATTACACATTAAAACTAGAGAAATGGTACAACATTTTTCCTTCTTTCTCTTCTCTATCTCTTACATAAATTATACTGCTTTATTTTTTACATTTCTGCATCTTTTGGTTACTATGAGTCTCTATATTATCAGTTTCTTTAACTTCCTCTGTTTATTTTCTTTCTCACCTCTCTTCCTGCAACAACAACAAAGACAAAAGAAAGGTCTAACATAATAAGATTGTTGTTTAGTGTGCTCACCAGCCATTACTCTACTCTTACCTGTTTATATCCCGACACGACAGGTCGGTCCACTCCTACCGGATAACATCTCAATAGGCAGCAACCTATTGTGAGATTCATACAAGCAATGTTAGATTACCATTTACTTTGATTGATAACAGAAATATAAACCATGGTTGAATCTTGAAACCTAGGCATTTGGTAGTTGGAAGAGTTGGGGGAGTCAGAGAGTGTAGAAGGAGTAGAGTTATCGTCATTATCAGAAGAAGGTGACCACAAATCTGATCCATTACTCTCTGCAGACTCAGCAAACAGAAGTAAAGGCGACGCAAATGGACTATCAGGCAAGCTATCCTCCAGCCTGTCACCATTCCACAAAAACTTGCTATTCAACCTTTAAAGCTCCAAAACACAAAAGCAATTCCTTGGTCATGACTCATGAATATACATACCTCTCTGGTAGGTTCATTGTGTCATCATCAGATCCTTCTTTGGAACTTCCTTTCCCTATCTCTCTTCCTGCTTTCACTGGCAATGGACGTGGAGATACAAGTGTTTGGCTAAAAGGGTTTGGGGAATGAATGTGTGTAGGGGAACTGAGTTGGAAATGCTTCTTGACGTCAAGAAGCTGCAGATTCATTAGCCTTCTACTCTGAAGCTCAAGAATCTCTTCTTCAAACTTGCTCCTCCACAAAACATCTTGTCCGTTGTTGTAAAACCCTCTCCCTCCTGCACCACAAGCAAATCACTATAGCGACAAGCAAAAGATTCTCCAAAAGACAGAGAGCTGTAGCGTTTGCTTACCTATAGCATCCCTGGGGCTAGAATCAAGACCGGTTGGGGACAGCTCTTGCTCTGTTGTTTGGTTAGTTCTACACGAAAGGATTCAAGGAACAATCAATCCCAAAGTATGAGAGTTACTACTATTACAACTAATAGTTAAGTACCTGTATTTGTCAGGGACTTTGCCTTTCTCCTTGTAAGGCTTAACAAGAACCCTTGAGTCACACACAAAGTGAGGGTTCCCTTTAGCAAGAATGCTCTTGACAGTCTCAGGGTACACAAATGTTACAAACCCAAACATCCTCTTTTGCTGATACGGTATCCTCACATCTTGAACTGGTCCAAAAGTACTATTACCCACCATAACAACAACTTAAATCACACAAGAAATAAACATTCATACCAAAGAGAAGGTTGTTACTGATTGTGTTTGCAGCCATTTACCTGAAATAATTAGACACATCTTCCTCCCTGAACCTACTGTCGGCAGGAAATGTCAGATAGATCTGTCTCGAAGCTGGACAAGCCATAGCAGAGAGATCAATCCTCTCAGGCCTCCACCTTCCAAGCTTATACAATTCATCTCCTATCATCTCGAACCTTTGAGAATCACTGTTCTGAAAGTTCGCACCTTTTGGAGAGAGAGAAGAGCGAGTGATGAAGTGGTGAGCAAGTCTTGGAGGTACAGAGTTAGACCTAAGAAGCTCGAATCTGCTTGGAGAGCCAACCAGCTCGTCTCTTTCATCACTGTGGATGAATCTGCAGCTACTTCCGTTTTTGCAGAAGCCTCTAGCGAAGTAAGAACAGGGTACACCTCCAAACCCTAAATCAGAATCACCAAACCCTAAACCGTCCAACACGCAGCTACCACTTCTAACATGCATAGAGTCCAAAAGGTTCGTTCTTGAGTTCACATCATCGATGAAGTCGAACTCGTTGGTCAAAGATCTTCCTCCGTTAGCGTAGAAGGGCAAAGAAGCAGGGTTGAGAGAAGAGCCACCACGGTTGTTGTTCTTAGGGCTAATGAACTCCTCTTGACTCCTCCAAGGAGTTCTTGTCATGGGACCTAACTCTTTCTTGGTTTTTGCTATTACAGAGTGAACAAGAGTCTCTGGACCGAAAGCTAGCCTTATCATCTCTTTCTCACCGTGATCTTGGAGGAGGAGGAGACCCATGATCTTTGATGCGTTTTCTGGGTCTAAAGCTTGAATCCTAGAGAGCACAATCCTAGTTGCTTCATACCCATCCATGGCTTTTCTCTCTCTCTTGAATTAGAGTAGAGGGAAGGAGTGATGGGTTTTGTAGAGAGAGAGTGTGTGTGTTTGGTATCTTGTGCACAGAGTGGTTGTTGTCGTTAAGACTTAAGAGGTCTCTCTGTTTCTTGTGTTGGACTTTAGTTCCAAGGACAAGTTAATTAATCTTTTTTTTTTAACAACAATTTATTTTAAAACCTAACTATATAATAGTACCTTTCAGTATAAACATGCATCTCTGTTTCCTGTGAGACAACCAGTGAAGATGAATAATCAAAGTTAAAAAATTAGAAACAAAAGGGAAAGGTAAATAAACTTTCTACGATAAAGCAATTTTTTTTGTATGCAAAGAAAACGTTACCTAATTTCGAACTTTCGATTGAGCGAAGTAAAAAGTACTTTGATTTTTTTTTATAAGTGAAGTAAAAGTAAAATTTAGTTACCTGAAAAAGTTAAGTTAATCGACACTTGAATCTCTGTTGAAAACATTATTAATTAGTACCAAGAGTGAAACTTCTGCAAGTGACTGACACTTACTGCTCCTTTGGGGAATAGATGAAGAAATATGTTTCATCATGTAAAGATTTTATCATCAGAAAAAGTTTAAGAGTGAGAGAGAGAGAGAAGGTGTACGTACCTTAGTAGTTGAGAGAGAATAGATCTGAGTTATGAGGAAGTTTCTTCCGGATATGGAATCTCTATGTTGTGGTGTGTGTGTGGTCGAAGAAGAGAGAGAGAGGTTTGCATTGTCATTGCACGTTCTCTGACATAACCCATTTTTTTCATTTGGACTTTGTGAACTTCCACACACCCTAACTTGGGACGTGTTATTCAAGCGCCGGTGATTGATAGACGAGCTGTTTCGCTGGGGTCTCCCACTCTCTCCTACGGTCCCTTTCTCATTTTCTATCATTATTATTTGAGTTATGTAGGGACACATTTAAGTTAACTACAAAACTTTTTGTTAATTAAAAGGAATATATATTAAAAACCCTCTCAGGTTTCTTTCTAATTGTTTTATTCTACTTGTATTAATTTGCATTTCCAACACCCAAATTGTCCATAACCCAGCTTAATCTCTGATACTGATTTTATGTTTGATTTGTTTATTCGTTTGGTTAGACATTTTAATTTTTTAGTTAGTACTTGTTGCAGTACTGCTTAATGTTTGATTCAATCATGATCATTCTATTTTAATAAAAACACATCATGTCATTGACATATATAAATTGTAAGAGTTGACCAATTCCATAGCTTTCTCAGTTGATGCTGTGTAACTAACATATTTGATATTGTTATATGAAACGGATTCTCTTATTATAAAGGCTTCACATTTTAAACTAGTATATATTGTTGTAGTTGACAAAAAAAAAAACTAGTATGTTGCTGTTTATATGAGAGGGTATGATTAAAGATAATACATCATTGTTCTAAGCTAATGTAGGGTCAAAGGAATTAGTATCTTTCCAAATTTTAAATTTCGAAAAGGTCTTTTTGTAAAAGAAGAATGACCCACAAGAGAAAGCAATGCTAATTTTTTCGGTGTCAAAAGCAGTGGTCTAGTCACAGGGGCTGTAGCACTCTATGATTATGTGTTTCAATCATATTATTAATTAATAGATTATAAGCTAAGCTAAATAATTGCCCTATAAAATCTAACATTGCGGCCTTATCATTGACCATACATAAATATCGCTCAGCGCTTGAACCAATCACCAATGCGATCGCAATCAGTGGTGACAGACATCGGAAAAGGTCAATCGCCATCATCTGGCAATGTGGTTAAGATTTATGCATTGTTCAGTCTCCAAACTAATTGAGCAATTATATATGTATTGATCATTCAATAATTGTTAAGATCAATAAATCTTATGGCCAGTGTGGCATAAGACCGGTCCACATGGAATACAATAGTTTGATATACAAACCATTGATCTAATTTTATAAATAGTTATGATATATTCTTATCACTGAGGGATTTAATTATTTACTCTTAAAAATCATCCATATCACCCTAAAATAGCTCATTAAATAAATAAAAACAGAAAATAGTACTGTAGCTCATTAAATAGTTATGATATATTCTTATCTATTTTAGAGTAAAAAATAAAGTAATAAACAAAAAATAAAGAAATTATTCTATTGTAGGATAAACATATTTAAACTTTATTGTAGAGTAAATATATTTCTTACTCTATTATAAAATAGAAAATAGTGTTGAGTAAGAGCTCTTTTACTCTAAATTCTATTTTATAATGAAAATGGATTAAAATTGGAGATCCTCTAAGTAATATTTATCTTTCTTTGCCTTTGATTATACTTTTTGTAAATGAAGGATCCTCACTTGTTTTGAACATCTCTAAGTTGATTAATTAATCTTTAATAGCTTTGAATAATTTGAGTAAAATATCAGATAATTTGGATAATTCATATAAAATATTAGTATACTAGGTGTTTCGTCAGTGCATGCGAGCAAAATCATTTTATAATTACTTATTAATATATAAATTAGTAATTAAAATATTAAAGAGTAAATTATTATTTATGTTTTCAATTAAAAATACTTATGTATTATAATTTTTTAAAAAAATATATTTCACAATATTCATTTTTAGTAAATAATTTTTAGAAATTACTCAATATTTTCTTTTAATTATAGAAAATTAATAATTTTATTTTATTAATATTTACTTATTTCTGTTTTTTGAATATTTTATTAAATGATTTTCAGATAATAACATAATATATATAAGAATTATCTTTTTATTTTAAAATATATTTTTAAAGATTTTGGATAATTTTTAACTATTATTAATTTTAATTATTTATCTAATAAAATTTAATTTGTTTTTATTTTTTGCTAATATATATATTTTATTCATTAAATGTATAAACAATATTAACCGTTCTAACTTTTTAAAGTGAGAGCTCCGTTGCAAAAAACCAATTTGCAAATAATAGTATAAATAAGTTATTTCAAATTTTCTGCATAAAATATTCAAATAACCTTGAATATTGAACTCCATGCTTGTCAACAAAACAAGTATACTTAGTTCGCGACTTGCATAGAAGAACACCTCTAGTGAAAGGTTCTCCCATAAATATTTCATAATAGTTTTTCTTAAATAATAAAAAAAGAAGAGATAGAATGAGATGGAATTTTCATTTAAGAACATTTGAAGAAAAACCATGAAAACTTCACGTTGTTTCTCATATATTACGTCAATATTTATTTTTAAATTAAAAGTTATTTAAATCAATAAATTCCATGTAAATACTTTTTTTTCTTGAGATAATTTTAGAGTATCTAAGGGATGAGGTTGCTCCGGTCCACATGGAATACAACACAATAATTTGATATTCAAACCACTAATGTAATTATAAATACATTACCATATACTATCATTCAAGGATTCAATCTTTTTTTTTTGTTAACGTCAAGGATTCAATCTAAAATAGCTTATTAACTTAAAGGAAAAAACAGAAATTTGTTTCTCTAATTAGCAGAATTGAAACACAACTTATCTTTTACAACTTCCAATGTATGGTTAAAATAGTTGTCAAAAACAATAAACAAAAATCTATAAAATGTAGCCATTCATTTTTTTCAAAATCTTTAATTTTATTTTTTTTCTCCAAAACGTTCTCCCATCTCTGAAAAGATTCAGAGATATTGAATGGGAAAATATCAAGTTTGGTCTGTGACCGCTTACGTTTTCCTATTCTTGTCTCTGGCATCAAAAATTCATTGCAGAAGTCATTCCAATGGGATTCGTGGCGGTGTAAACCAACAAGAGCCGAAGGAGAAAGATCTAATCAAAAAGTTTCCTGGACAGCCTCCCGTTAGTTTCAGACAATATGGTGGTTTTGTGCCCGTAAACGAAACAACCGGACGATTTTTTTACTATTATTTCGTGGAAGCCATCAAAGCCAGCGACTCTGCTCCTCTTGTGCTCTGGTTCAATGGAGGTAAACATTTCCATTACTCTAATACGCACACTTCTCTACAAACTCTTTTTACTGGAACAAATTATATTCCCTATTTGTTTGGTAACAATTATATTTTCTATTATAATTAGAAACTTCCCAGAACATGAAAGTAAATTATTTTCTAATAGTTTTCAACATCAATTGCCAATTATCCTTTAGACATGTATTTTTTTCCCCAATCATTGGGAATTAGCAAGTAAAAAGTTAAATGATCTTTTCCAAAAATAACTTATAAGTACATTAAAAAAAAAAAAACTGCAGGACCGGGATGCTCGTCTCTAGGACGTGGGGCACTTATGGAGCATGGACCCTTCCGCGTACACAGCGACGGCAAAACTCTTTTTCGCAATCCTTATGCATATAACAACGGTACCTTATTTTTTCTAATTATAAAACCTATTACTAGAATTTTTAGCTTACTATATTAAAAATCTAAGATAAAAAAAGAAGAAGAAGATATATATTAACAAGCATGCAATATTACGTATGGGTTTGTAGAGGCAAACATGTTGTACTTAGAATCTCCAGCAGGAGTAGGATTCTCGTACACGAATACTCCAGAGGATATGATTGACCCAACGGACAATAAGACAGCAGAGGATAACTACATGTTTTTGGTGAAGTGGCTCGAAAGGTTTCCCGAGTACAAAGAAAGAGAGCTTTACATCTCCGGCCAGAGCTATGCCGGCCACTATGTTCCCCAACTTGCCAACCTTATCCTTCAACGTAACAAGCAAACCTTCATCAACCTACGAGGCCTTTTGCTTGGTAATCCAGGTCTTGACCGCCAGGTTGAGTCAGATAGTGTGAAACCATTTTTGGTGTCTCATGCTCTTATTCCACAAAAATATATGGACGATTACGTTAATTGCGGAAAAGGTACGTCCTGAATTTTTGAGAAATTATGTATGTAAATTATATAATTTGCGGACAAAAACTAATGTTTCCCTTGCCTATGCTCAGGACCGGTCCTCGATTTTCAAATCTGCGCTGATGCCACTTCGAAAATAGAATCTCAGATGAAACACGTGGACTCGTACAGCATACTCGCTCCAGTATGCAAAAATGCAACATTGACTAGTAAACCCAAGAAACGCACCACAGTAATGGTGTATGATCCGTGCAACGAGCACTATGTGACTGCCTATCTTAACCGTGAAAAGGTCCAGAAGGCGATACATGTCAAGTCCACCAAAATACAGTACGTGTGGCAGCATTGCAACCATACCTTATCAAGTTTCTGGAGTGAAGAGGATACAGACCTCATAGTGGTTCCTCTCCTCCACGAGATAATGAGTCAGGGTGTTCGAATATTTGTGTACAGTGGAGACTTGGACTCGGTGATTCCGGTGATCGGTACAATTCAAGTGATCAAGAATATGAATCTAACGGTTGAGAAGTCATGGCGTCAGTGGTTTTCTGGAGGAGAGGTGGGAGGGTTCACAGAGGAATATAAAGGAAATTTTACATTTGCAACTGTGAGAGCAGCAGGCCATAGTGTGGCTATCGACCAGCCTATACGTGCTCTTACTATCTTTACTAGCTTTATTCGTAACACTCCTCTCCCTAGTACCCTCTGATTTCTAATTAACATGAACGCACCACTTCTAATTTCTAACTTGTACCACTAGCCTATATGTCTTGGTCTGGCTTACATTTCATTACTCTCATGTTGATCCAGTGGTGGAATGAACTCAAAGTAATTTTTAATTAATTTGTATAATATTAAAACATGAATAGTGTTTTAAAAATAATAAATAATGCTATTAAAATTTCAGTTAAATCTTCTTCTGTTATTAGTAGTGACAAAATTGTCACATTAAATTCGATCATAAAACAATTAATTTCGAGCGTAAAACATGAAAATCATTTATTTTTTTCTTAATCAAAATAATTTAGAAATATTTGTATATATTTATTTTAAGACTCTATTTTAACAAATTATTAAATTTAAAAAATCAATAAACTATTTTTAAAACTTATCAAATATGCATATATTCTGCAACAAAACTATTTTTCGTTGATTAGCATATCCATATTTGGAATTCGGCATAAGTTGTTTACGTGATGGATAATAAAAGACAATCAGTTCACTTTCTAACAATAGTCAGAAGATATTCAAACTTGGGTCAGATTGTAGGGTATGCTTTTGGATTAGTCCACTTTAAATCCTTTAGTGCATTGTTCCCAATGTTGACCGAATAGTCGATAGGATTTATAAAAAAAAACTATTGTCAAATATTCTTATTATTTTTTTTAACAAATAGCCTATGAAATACAAAAAACATGTGCAATTTTCTTCCAAAATTAGAATTCATAAAATTTACAACTTAAAAAACACATAACATTTTTTATAGAAAATACAGTGTGGTATCAATCATATTTAAATTAAAAAACAACAACATAATTGAATTTTCATCAGGAGCCTCTGGCTCATACAGAAAGTTCTCTCTCTCCTCCACTCCCTCGCAACCAAAAAAAAAGAGAAATGGGGATTACAGAGACCGTCGGCGAGTCGTCGGCGAAAAAGACGCGACGAAGAGCACCAACAACGATCCAATCTCTAGACGCCGACATACTATGCATCATCTTCTCCTTTCTCGATTTATTCGATCTCGTTCACTGTACCGTCGTTTGTAACTCCTGGTAACTTTCTCAATTTCATCTTCTCAACTTGGAATTTCACATAGAAACCCTACCTGCTGAAGTTTTTTCTTCTCAATTTGGTATATTCGAGGCATGCTGTCATCAAGAAGCTGAAGCTGCTACAATCTTCATGCCGGAAGATGCACCAGCTCGGTTCCACGTCACTGGAGCAGCCACATGAGATAGACGTGGAGGATTTCGCAATGAAGCATCACAAGATGGCGTTGCTAAGGGGTCGAATCGGTATTGAGCGATGGGAAGCTCACTCACACCGGTGAGGCACTGTTCTTGATTCGTTCTATGTTTTCAACTCTTTGCCATTGTTCTAATGTTGATGATGTATGTCAGATTCTCTCAGTGTCGAATGAAGAAGGGTTTGCTTCTTACTGGTGTAGGTGATAAGGTAAATGTTGCTGCTCTGTGTGTTGTATAGATAATAATATTGGCTAAGGTGATGTGAATATTCTATCAGGTTATGCGTCTCTGGTCATTGAATAGTTACAAATGTATGGAGGAGTACTCCCTTCCTGATGCTGCTTCCTTGATTGACTTCGATTTTGACGAGAGTAAGGTAAACCTCCTCAAGTACATTCATGTGTAAAACTTACTGGTTATGCATTCAAGAAAACTGTTCATTAGTTGAAGAGCTAAATAAGGATTTAATGATCAATGGTGCTACATGAACCTCAGCTGATTTGCTGTTTTGGATATCTGAAAGCATTATTATATTAGTGTTATCTGTCTTCATGTTGATGTTTGTCTCGCTAGATCTCTAGAGATGGTCACTTTTGTTACTGGATTTTTACAGTGGAAATACGTTTTGCTTTTGGCATACATCATGTTATTGTCTATATAAGTTGGAAACTGGAAAAACAAACTATATCGAGCAATAGCAAAATGCCTAACTTTTTAATATTTTTGTTTTTGAGATTGTTGGATTGGTTGGTACCCGGATTAGCATATGGAGGAGAAGTGGACAAAGAAGCATCTTTCCATCTCGTGAAGGCACCATTCCTAAGGGACTTTGTATGCGGTATGTCCAAGAAGATTACTCTTGGAATTTGAGTTGTGTAGAACCTTCCTGTTTCATATACTTCAACTTGGCCACCTTGTTCATGTAGGATTGATTGGCTTCTCTATCTATGGTAATGAAGAGTTTTTGTTTTCTTTATCAAACAGTTACATTGACCCAGAAGCTGTAGTTGGATGCGAGGATGGAACAGCTCGTGTATTTGATATGTACAGTAAGACATGTTCACAGATCATTAGGTATGATACGCCTACTGTGTTGTCGTTATGAGAATTGTTTACAATTTCGTATGAGACACTAAACTATCTGATGGCAGGACTCACGGTGGGCCAATAACGTGCTTATCTTTGAGCGATAATCAACTGTTTCTTAGCGGGTCTTCGCTCGGGAGAGTAACAGTATCTGACCCTTTGTTAGATCAACCAGTGGCTACGCTTAAATCCACGATTACTGCAGGAGGTAAACTCAAAACTCCATTACAGATTACATGTCCAGTGAGAATGCCTAAAAGAAGCCCACTCTGATTCTTCACAGGTATACAGACCATCTGTTTTAACCAAGGCTCCAATCTCGCCTACTCCGGAACAACTGCTGGATATGTTTCATGCTGGGACCTCAGGTATGTTCTACAAAAACCGCTGGGTTTGTTCTACAAAAACTCTTTATCTTGAGATGCGTTGTAACAAAAAGCTTCGACCACAGGAAAATGAGACAGCTGTGGGAAAATAGAGTGAGTCCTAATGTCGTGTACTCAATACAACAATTAAGGAGTGATACGTCGGTTATGGTTGCTGGTGGAATAGACGGTGTGCTGCGAGTGATTGATCAGAAGAGTGGCAGAGTTCTGTCTAGCTGTATAATGGACGACAAAGTTTCAACAGTTGTGAGAAGGCAAACTCAAGTCGTGGTTGAGAAAAGGAGAGGAAAAAGAGTGTCTCAAGACGTCGAGATCGATAAAATCGAAAGGAAAATTCGGCCTCAAATCAGCTGCGTAGCAATGGGAATGAAGAAGGTAGTAACAGCTCACAATGGTAAATTCATAAGCGTATGGAAATTCAATCACTCATGAAAGTCATAATAGTTGCTATTGCACGACCTTTGTTTAAGTCTTCACAAGCTGTGTATTTGTGAGAAAACTGGAAACAATCGCATTATAAATGATTCAAAGACACAAAATCGATTGATACTTTGATAGTAGTGAGAATTACAAAAACACTTGTTTAGTCTACTTGGTAGACTTCTTGGATGTCTTCTCAGCTTGAGACTCAGCTTTGAGGATATTAAGTTGACCACCTTCTTTGCAAGCAGCGTTGGCTGCTTTCACTTCATTGCAATGGTTTATGAACTTGGTAAGCTCCTGCTCCAGTAAACAAAATCAATACAGACAATTTTTTACTTATAATTAAAATGACACAAGCTTGATCAAATCATAGAAGATACCGACCCGGTCGGTGTCTAACTCTTTCGTTGTCTTGGACGGTTTCATATATCTCTTCCCTGGAAGTAGAAGAAGAAGAAGAAGATAAGAAACAGAGATGGTGAGGGATTTGCCCCCCAAAAAAAGTGAATATACCTTTGCGATTTTGAATGGATTTGCCATGGCGATTAAGAGCAACAGCCTTCTTCTTCTGTTGCCCCTTGAATTGATTGCTCTTCTGTGTCATCTTTGATCTTCGTCTCTAGAGTTTCTTCCACTCTCTGTACTCTAGGGTTTTGTTGTCATAGAAGACACAGCAACTCTCAAGCGGGCCTATATAATGGGCTATTAAGGCCCATATAAATATGGACTCATTCTAGGCCTACGAAAGTGAAAGTGGAAGTCTTCTAAGGGCATGATTATTGGGGGTATCTTAGGGTGGAGATTTAAAACCGTCTTTTAATTTTTTTTTAGTTAAAGTTAAGAGACAGTTCTTAAATTACGCTAAGAACCCCACTCTAAGAACTTACCAATAAACATAGCCTAATAGCTCAGAGTTACTCCTGCATCATTGAGCTGATTCTGGTTAGTTACTTATTTGGGGACCTTGATGTTTAATCCTGCTTAACTCAATACCAAAACGGACACTAATGGTGATGGAGTTCAGTACTTTTGTAGTTCAACGTGTAATCTGAACGCAGCGGTTTTTAAAAGTGAACATGTTGCGCCACCGGAGTTGATAACTAGCGCTGCTTCTTCAAATGGCAGAGTGATACTTATTAATGGGACATCCATTATGTACAGAGCTTACTATAAGTCCTAGGTATTATAATGCTACTCATGTGTACAGAGCTTACTACTACTACTACTCATTATGTACAGAGCTTACTATAAGTCCTAGAGACAAGCCCCAGGCAGACACAGTGTCAGATCTCTAACTATTATCTCTTGTCGGAAGCAGACATCACCTGAAGAAAGCTGATCCAGATAATTGTTTCAAGGATGATGTCAGAGACGGACAAGATTAGGAAGAATCTGAAGCCAGAGAAGAAAGGAGACATGAAAGATCTGATGCTTATGAGTCTGTCTTTTGCAGTTTATGTTTATATATCTCAACTAATGGTCTGTGCTTACTTCGCCTGGATCCATGTCACCCTCCCTAATCCCTCATGGTAGTTTAGCTTAACATATAGCTTCTTCTGCCACAGTTCTCAACTATGTTTTGTAAATTCTCCACACCATTAATAAGATTAACAAGTTCCATGTCTCTCTCAGTCATTGCAAAATAGAATAAACAAAAGAGTTTGATCTTCTTTACCTTCATTATATTACTCTGCTTTAACTCTGTTACGTCCGAAGATTCTGCTGAAAAGGGACAACAACCACTGCCATAGCATTACCAACCAGTTACGGCTCTTTGCCTTCCCACCACTTTCATCTCTCCCTCCAAATATTCCCTTGTACATCTCTTTTTGCTTTTGGTACACAGCTTTCTCTTGCTCTGCAATGACTCGTAGCTCTCTTCTAATCGCGTTGTCATCAGGTGCATACTTTTGAGCTTTTCGAAAATCTTCACGAGCTGAATCCATCTGTCCTAGCTCTGCCTTGGCCTTCCCTCGTCTGAACAAGGCTTTTGGGTTTTTCTCTTCTTCTGTCAACACCTGACATGGTTTTACAGCTTCATTAGATTTTGAGAAAGAAAAAAAACGAAAAAGTCTACGAATGGTTAGATTTGGTCTCACAGTGTTGCAGTGGCCAATTGCTTCATCGTAACGTTTCATTTTGATCAAGCAAGCTGCCATGTTTAAATGGCATGGGTTCTTAACTGCCAAAGCCATATCCTGGTACTTCCCATACAGCTGAAACATGAAGTCGTCCCCCATGTATGCAATAGCCTAAGACAGCAAAACCATTAAGACTCAACTCAGTAAAAGCCTGAGAACCAAAAACTTTGATCAGGTCATTGTCACAAAGAGAGGAAGATCAGTAACCATTTCATATTGTTGCATGGCCTCCTCCAGTTTATCCTCCTTAAACAGATTGTTCCCATCCATTTTCCTTCTGTCTGCTGCACCAATCCTTTCCTCCACAGTCATATCACTGCGAGCCTTTCCCTGTGTTCAATCCGATCCTCTTAAATCAACTCAAAACAAAGAGCTTGGGATAACACTTGGTTTTTGAGTTGTCAGGGTAAATGAAAGAAGAAACTAGTGATAATACTAAAACTTGCCTCTTTTGTTTCATCAAAGCCAATAACTTCAACCTCATACAACAAGTCAGCCATAGGAGGAACATTGGGAAAAGAAAAGTTTCCGTCTTTCCCATAACCAAGTTCCCAGCCAATATGCAAGAGCGCACGTTCACCAGACTTCATGCTAGCAACACCAATGGCCAAACCGGTCATTTCTTTTTTCTCTGTTTCACAGACATCATCTCACTCCTCTTAGTGCACAAGGAGAGGGAGGTGTAAAGTAATAAAAAAATGGAGAGCCACATACCTTTTCCTAGAACCAGTTCAATAGGTTGCTGCTCTTGCCATGTATCCTCAAATTTATGCTGCGTGTGTTTGGTCCATGCCCTATAATGCACTATGAGCCAGTAATGAAATTGGTCAGAAAATTTGATTTAACTGTTCCCCACTATGGCATCACACCCAAAACGAAACTATTCAAATAACACCATTTATCAAACGCCGCCAGTTTCACCGAACTTATAAACAAACCTTTCTTATTGCACAACAATTCCAATTCCATATCAAAGATAAAATAACAAAAAAATGAGAGTCCACCACAAAAGAAATAAAAACCAGGAAAAATAACAAAACTGTAGAAAGGGAAGGATCATGAACAGAGAGCTAAGGACTTACAGAAGCATGTGGAGTACTTGGATGGTTTGGAGCCATGACCTTCCTTAATGATCTGCTTACTGACTTTCTCATCCAGGACTTCCACTTGGCTATCAACATTAGGGGGAACACTACCGTCTTGAGAAGAAGGCTCACCATGCACAAAGGCACTACTACCTTCAGTAACTATTTCGTTCTCTTCCTCTGAAAAGCCAAATGATGCAGTAGGAAAATATATACTAAAGTCAATTATCAATTATTCATAACAAACAAAACAAAGAAAAGTAAGTTACTTTCTCCAGCAAGATCACAAAGCAGTACACTTTATACCATGAGATTGACTTTGCTGTTCCAGAGGAGATTCATCCATTGTTTCCAATCTATTCAACCTCGGAGCTGAATGAGAAGGGGGCAAGTGTTAGACTGATGGCAAAGTCAATAAGAAACAAACAACTCAAGTGTTGAATTTGATTATACAAAAGCCTTTGTAACTAAACTACTAAAACGATTCCATTGATGTATCCTCAGGAAGACTCAGTGAAATTACAGAGTGAGGGAGGAGGAGAAGTGTGATTCGTCTTCCAAGTCACTCACCAACGAAGACTCTGATCGATCTACCGGAGAGTGGAAGAGACGGGATGACCTTTTTTAATTTTTTGTTAAAAGAAAATATCAATACAAAACCTTCAACTTTTCACTTTAGTCAAAACGAACCTTCCAGAAATAAAAAGAAAATGAGTTCTGTCTTTGAGCTGTATTTTTAGGACATTTAAAAAGAAAATGTTTTGGAAAAACTTTGTAAAGTATCTTACAAAATTATTATCTCTAAACACTTCAAATATCTCTAGCTAAGTTCAATCTTTAACAAACCAAAACAACTTGGTTTAGTGGTTTGACCAATCTTTCAATACCAAAAATAACATGGAAGTTGTTTAAACTTACATCATCCACTATTCTTTTAGCAAACTTTTTTTTTTATCTCTTACATAAGCCACTGTTTTTTTTTTGTTAAATTTTCAATCAAATAAAAACATATCACACCTATTTTATTAAAACAGAGGTGACGAAATAATCAAATGCTATTTAATAAATATAGTATTTTTCGAAAGAGAGTTTTTTATCTCATTTATTCTAGCCAAAAAAAATATTGTCAACATCTTCAGCTTTATTTTCCTTGCATATATTTACTATAAAAACAAAAAAAAACTTATTTTCTTCAGCTATTTATATTATAGCCTTTATATTAGAATGCAGTACACTTCTTTTTGTTATATTAATTTTCTTGTCAGATGGATTATCATACTATTACAAGTTACATGAGAATAATTGGTTGGAAAATTTTACCTACTCATCAACAAGGGTCTAGACAGATTTTTTTATTTTTTTTGTCAAAGGGTCTAGACAGATATGTGCGAACATATTATAACTGAATGTCAAAGTATTTGACCTTTGCCTGAACTTTTTTCTTGTTTGTTTCATCAACTATTCTATGATGAATGGTGAATAATGGGTAGAGAAGAAGCGTAATTGAAGGGATCAACAAGCACATCCGCCAATTTCTGAGTAAAAACAATCACACCCTCTCATTCTCAAACAACTAATTAACCAAGTTGTAACTAAAAATCAAAAGAAGAAAAAAAACAAAAAACAAATTGAAAAGCTTTCTTCCTTCCCAATGAAACAAATAATCCCAACACAATACTATACGAACGAGTAATAATACCACAGATAGAGAGAGGATGAATACAACTACAACAAAAAACGTATGTGGAGACAAATGGTACCTTAACCTAGACAAGCCTGAAGAGGCTTTGAAGGTTCTTGGCTTCATTGCTATCTTCGTCATCAGAACTCTCCTCCATCATGCCATGAAGCCTTTAGGCCAACCTTACCTCACCACAGATTTTGCTGTACGTCAACCTCTTCTTCCTTCTTCTCTTTTGAAATATTCCCAAAACTAATCCTAACTTGTTGTGCATGCAGATAGGTCTGATTCTAGGCAACCTTCCCAAGTTTCGAGAGGCATTCTCAGGGCCTTACTCAACTACTCTCAACAACATAATCGAATTCGGAATGATCTGCCATATGTTTGTAATGGGTCTAGAGATGAATCCAAGCGTCCTTCTCAGACCACCAACCAAAGACGCATTCATGGCATACACAAGCATGCTCACAACCTTTGCCATTGCCTTTGCCACAACACCTTTCCTCCATTACACTAAAACCGCTCCCTTCGTTTTCTCCTTAGCTCTCTCCATCATGGCCTCAAGCACCGGCTCACCTATCCTCACCCGCGTCATCTCTAATCTCAAAATCAGAAAGTCTGATCTTGGCAAGCTCGCATCAGCCGCAGGTGTCCACACAGACATGATGTCAACCTTGTTTTACTGCTTCGGATTCATTTTCTTCCCTACAGATAAACCTCTCCCTCGTCCTCTCCAGAGATTCTTCAGAGCCCTCCTCATGTTTTGCCTCTTCCTCGCTCAAGTCACTTTCACTTCCATTGTTTCCCCAATCTTTCTTAACTGGGTCAACAACGAGAACCCTGAAGGCAAACCACTCAAAGGGTCTCACCTCGTTATGTCCTTAGCGTTTGTTGTCTTGATATGTAGCTTCCCAACTTGGCCACCTGAATCAATGTACAACCCTATCCTCAGCGCCTTCACGGCTGGTCTCTTCCTTCCAAACAAAGGAAGAATGTCCAAATGGATCATCAACAAAATCAATTACTTGCTCAGCACGGTGTTCTACCCTATCTTCTTCTTCTGGGTTGGATTCATTATCCACATGAGAAACTTTGACATTGGAGACAAAATGGCGTGGGCGAGATTCTTTTCTCTTCTTGGCACTGTCATAGCCGGAAAAATCATCGGAACAGTGTTGTGTGGTGTACTACTCGGATATCATGTCCGAGAAACCGCATCACTTGGACTGCTTCTGACCACGAAAGGCCACTTTCATGTCTACTTGGCCGCTTTAGCCATTCGGGTATAATATATACATCAACCTTTCTCCTTTCTAACTCAGCTTATCATTACAAGAAAAATGTTTTTACCTTTTTTTTTAATCCAAATGCAGACAAACAGGGTGAAAAACACGACCGGTGCAATGATGATCTTTGTCATTGTCCTCACAGTGGTCTACTCTCCATTCGTTGTCATGGACATAATCAAAAGAGCAAGAAAGCGAGTCCCTGTACACATCATGGCACTTCAATGGCTAGATCCAACAACAGAGCTTCGAGTCTTGATGGGTCTACATGGTCCTCATAACATCGGTTCCACGCTCAACCTTATGGAGATCTGCCATGCAGGACGTGAGCCAGGGTCCATTTACTACGCTACTGATATGGTGGAGCTGACTGATGAGATTGCCGCCACACTGAAAAAGGACGGACGAACGGGTCAGAATAATGATTCAGTGACGGTAACAGACAGGACGGTGACAGAGATGCGTGAGAGTATAACCGCAGCTGTCAATGGGTATGGTGAGCTCCGCAGTGGGCAAGGTGTCACGGTGCGTCGGATGCTAGCATTGTCAACGTTTATGACCATGGCACACGATATTTGTGGTTTGGCTGATGAACTTATGGTTTCCATTATAATTCTACCGTTCCATAAACGTAGAAGTCCTGATGGTACTCTTGACTCCGGACATGCTGGGTTCCGACATGTGAACCGCAAGGTAAGCGTCTTGATCCAGTTAACATTCTTGTTATTAGCTCAACTGAAAATGACTCTGGTCATTGTTCCAACTGTAAGTGACCATTGAGACGAAACTAATATTACATGATGTGGTTTTGGGTCTTGGGAGATTAATATAATGTCATTGTGTGTTGCAGATTCTGAAGAATGCACCGTGTTCAATAGGAATCCTCGTGGATAGGTCTTTTGGGCAAACAGAAGAGGCATGGAGCCCAGGAGCGTCCATGGACATTGCTATTATATTCATAGGTGGTAGAGACGACAGAGAGGCACTAGCCTTTGCTGCACAAGTGGCTCGACACCCTGCTGTGAAGCTAAGCGTGATACGTTTCTTGGAAGACAAGAGCTCTCAGAACGCACAGAAACGCAGCAGCATACTGAACAGAGCGAGCGTGGTGGAGCAAGAGGAGGAGATGAAGCTTGATGACGAGTGTTTCGCTGAGTTCTACGAAAGATATATAGCTGGTGGAGGAAGAGTGTCTTACATGGAGAAGCATCTGACAAACTCTTCAGAGACTTTCACAGCACTCAAGTCACTGGATGGAGAGTATGGGCTGGTGATTGTTGGGAGAGGAGGAGGAAGGGCGAGTAGCGGGTTAACCACTGGTCTGAATGATTGGCAGCAATGTCCAGAGCTTGGTCCCATAGGTGATGTTCTTTCCGGATCAGATTTCTCACACAACACATCGATGTTGATTATTCAGCAGCAGCGTACAAGAGGTCAGCTAGAAGGGCTTCATGATGATTTCACCATCCTGTAAATATCTGTTCAAACGCATTCACTTTGTAGCTCGGAAGAGTCGTAGCTTGACCACCACAACTCTTAAAGATACTCTGTACAGATTAAGTGGTTTTCATAGACAAAATGGTAAAAAAAAAACGAAGAGTTAATCTAAGCATTACTTGTTAGCCGCCTGAAATGGTGTACAAAACATAGAGTTAAAACAAATTACATGAAGATTTGTTTCTGATTTATAAAAACATGATTAGGAATAAAGTCCACAAGCTCATTATTACTACTGAGCCGAAAACTTGGCCATCTCTGCCTGAAAAAAAGACACAGAAGGGTAAAACATAAGACCTTGTGTATCATTAAAAACACACACACACAGGAGCTTAAGAAAACACTCTGTTTTTAACATTCCTCAACCAATGAAGTTGAAGTGTAAACAACCAATGGTACATGCGGAGGTTGTTGTCCAATGGTCTAGCCTTCTCTCTCGATCTTGAAGGCAGCAGCATTGATGAACTTCCTGTCCTTCCTTCTCACACATCGAAACTGTTTTAGCACAATTAGAGTAAGCTTTCGGGTTCAATACTTTTTTGTGCCCTTCAGGACGACGAATCGCTCGTATCTGTCGGGTGCATTCATGGCTGATCGGAGATTTTTCGCTTCGCCGCAGAGATCGTCGTGGGTTCCGTAGCTTCTGACGAGTTAAACCTTTGAAAAGAACCAAAGAAGAAATGACGTCGTTTTGTTTATATGCGAAAACAAAGAAAAATAAATCAGAATTTGGCGGAATGAACAATTAATATCCACGTGTGTCTTTATTATTGGCTCTTATACTTTTGCGCGGATCGGGCTGATAACTCTTAAATTATTTGCGTTATGGACCTTAGAGTTTAAGTTATTAACACAAAATTGGCGTTGGAGAGACCTAAAAACAAAATTTCATAATAATTACAAAGGAAAAAGGAAGTTGCCAGATCCCTAAAAAATCGAACCAGACCAGGGACGCGTAACTAACTATGGTCTTTCACGTAGCTTGTCCAATCACTTGGTAATGTTCTGTCTCCTCTCCTCTCTTTTTTTTTTTTGGCGCCTCACGAGAGGCTTCTCCGTTGTTTTTACTTATTATGAATTGTTCCTTTTGTCTTTTCTTCTTAGCCGGAAAATTTGTGACTGCTTATTGGGGATTCCTCGGAATCTTGACCGCAAAGAAGTCAAGGATGTGTTCCTCAACGACATACACTCTCTCCAAAACTTCTTGCGACTGCGAGACCCTTTCGATGCTGGTGTTTTCAAGGACGATGGTTCCGTTCAGATCCACGTGCCTAAGCTCGCTCTATTCGATCCTGCCAGTATAGATGTTGTTGAGGTTGGGGATGATTCGGAGGTGAAGGTTGCTCCATCGACACTAGGCAAACGCACGGTGCTGCTGCTGAAGAAGAAGAAGAAGGTAGCTGAGAAGGATTCTGCTGCGAATCCTGTCTCTGACGAGTTAGCGGTTCGGTTCCTGGTTCCTCTTGTTATTGCTATGTTTTGGTGTTGTTGTTCTACCCTTTTAGGCTCTGTAAGGTATTAATGTGTGTGTTCTCTTCATTAATGTGAGTTCTTGTTTCGTTGTTATGTCTTTATCTATGAAGGTTCCTGTCAAAGAGATCAATGGAGAAGTTCATGACCATCACAGTGTAAGTATTACGTGTCACATGTGCTATATGGTTGAAGTTGGGAAGAGTGAGAGAGCAAAGATGCTTTCTTGCAAATGCTGTGGCAACAAGTATCATAAAAACTGCTTGAAGTCTTGGGCTCAACATAGAGGTATCGTTTCATGCATAGGAAAGTGATGCTTATGATGATTTCTTCTGCCTAGTTTCTTATAGTGTGTTTTTGCTTGCAGATTTATTTAATTGGAGCTCTTGGGCTTGCCCCTCTTGCCGAACCTGTGAGGTTAGTTTCGACAAAACTTTCACATTGACTGATTAATCCTGCACTTTCTAGATGATGCCATGGTTTTGAACATTTTTAATTTTCCTCATGAAAGTATAGGTTATTTTAATCATGTACATTCTCTTGATTATGTTTTTTCGTTAGGCATGTGGAACATCAGGTGATCCAAAGAAGTTGATGTTCTGCAAAAGATGTGATGATGCCTATCATTGTGATTGCCAACAACCTCGACACAAGGTAATATTAGTTGCTTCTATACAGTTTTCTCAATCTTTTCTTCTGCAAATTGATTTATTATCTTCCCTGTATGTTACAGACTGTTACTTCTGGACCCTATTTGTGTCCTAAACACACCAAATGTTACAGCTGTGGGTCTAAAGTCCCTGGAAATGGCCAGAGCTTGCGGTATTCAACTCTTTTGCTTTCTGATATGTAATTTTTATGATTCTTTAGAACTGCATTTGACATCTTTTCGTTTCCTTTTAATCTTGCAGGTGGTTTTTGGGTCATACTTGCTGTGATGCTTGTGGAAGGCTGTTTGTTAAGGGAAACTATTGTCCTGTATGTTTGAAGGTATGTTCTTGCAGTCTCTCTTTTGTTGATAGCCGCTATGTGTGTTCTGTGCTCGGTCTGGTTATGTTTGGCCTTAGTTAGCAGTTTGCGGTTCTTTTATGATTGTTACCTTGTACTATCAGACATCTGTATTGCAAAGGCAGTTTACTGCAACATTTTTGTGTATTCTGTCTCCCTCTGAAACAAATTGACCAACTTGTTTTGCTTTCATCACGTAGGTTTACAGGGACTCGGAAGCAACACCAATGGTGTGTTGTGACTTTTGCCAGCGCTGGGTTCATTGCACCTGTGATGGAATCAGGTACATATCGTTAAATTTTATTTCATATAACCAATTGCACTTCTGTGTCCTGCAAGAATGTTTCCCAAGTCTGTATCCAAACAATATGAACTTTTGCAAACAAATGTTGCAGCGATGAGAGATATATGCAGTTTCAAGTGGATGGACATCTTCAATACAAATGTTCTACTTGTCATGGAGAAAGCTACCAGGTGTGTTTCATGTGTCGTCAGTCTTTTATATTTGTTTGTTGTCTTATTGTCTCTCTGATTTGTGTTTGTGATGCTAGATCAAGGATCTTGAGGATGCTGTACAGGAAATTTGGAAGCGAAAAGATATTGATGAAAAAGAGCTAATTGCTAGCCTGAGAGCTAGTGCACAAGTCGTTGAGCAAACTGGTGGTGTCACTCTTATCAACCAGCCTGATTCTGTCGAAAGAAAAGTTGCAGAAAAAGCTATGGTCAGTGGTGAAGAAGAGAAACCATTGAGAGTTGTCAGGATAAAAAGTAGCAGGCCTCAAGATTCAGATAGTGAGAAATTTGAAAAACACGCTACAGAGCAGAACTCTTTGAAGGCAAAAAAATTGGTGATAAGTATAGGCCCTCGAAAGGCAGAAGTTACAAACCCGATGAGCTGCAATGTATCAAAGCATGCCTCCAAATCCAACGGTATGTTTATGTTCTAATCATATGAGAAAAGAGTGCTCATAGACCAAATAATAATAATAATGAAAGCTTTGATAATTTCAGGAAAGCATGGGGAATTACAATCAGAGCAACGGAGCTTGTTAGGAAAGTGTAAGGAAGAAAAGAAAGGGTCTCAAGATACTACTTGTAAGGGTAGAGGAGATTTAAATGGTGGCAAACAAGAGGAGTTGCAGAAAGATTCAGGAAAATTGCTGAAACTGAAAATAAAGAAGCATCATAATCCGGAGAGTCAAGAACAAAGAGAAGCCCCTAGAATTGTCTATGAGAGAAGTAAGTCTGGGAAAGGGCATAGGTCTAAGAGAAAGAGAGCTGAAATATCAGGGTTCAATGAAGATGAAGATGTGTCACTTTCACGTGAAGAGGGTTTGTTGGGCGAAATGCTTGATGCTAGTTGGATTCTGAAGAAGTTGGGGGAGGATGCAAAAGGCAAAGAGGTTCAAATACACGAGGCCTCAGATGATTCATGGTATTATAAGGTTTTCATACTCTTTTGATGACGTTTCATTTATCCGAAGTTGTTCTAACAGTTGAGTGAATAATTAACAGGGAGAGAGGAGTGGTAAGTGAAGTAGGAGGAGATGGAGGCACACCGAAGTTGATAGTGACGCTTGAGAATGGAAAAGTAAAGACAGTGGAGCTAGGAAAGCAAGGTGTTAGATTTATTCCACAGAATCAAAAGAGGAGGACGTGAGGAGGCTTTATCCACATTTGGAACAACATTTAGCTTCTTTATCATCTATAGATTATGTTTGTAGGAAAAAAAACATTTTTAAACGAGATTAGCTCCTTTTTCTTTTACTTAGTAGGCTAAACGTGACTAGCTTCTTATTTGCATCTGTGACACAGTGAAAGAAATGGTTACATGCTGAGTGATATAAGATTTTTCACAAGATGTACAATGTTAAGAGAGAGACATACGTGAAACATTTAGTTTTGCTTTGTACAATGATTTGTAAATCTATCCCGTTGGAACTCTTAGTGGGCCTATCATTTATGCTGCTGGGCTTGAATTTGTACAACGAAGCTAGTGGAATACAAAAGTCAACCCAACAGAAGAGGTATTTAGACATTGCCAGTAACATTCGAATATACATATATGGTAATAAAATGTTCGAATAAATCTTGTCGGTCCAACATTAACTACAGTATTGCAGTAGCTGCTAGAACAGGCAAACATCATATGATTGCAGACAATAAAAGTTAAATCTGAGAGAGTTGTAAAAAAAAAGAGGATAACGTACACGTGACGAAAGCAATATTCTTATCTCTTCTTCTCTAACCAAATCTATCTTATGTTATTTCATTTTTGTTACTAAAAAATTGCGATCTGCGTTTTCCTGAAGAAAAAAAGAAAAGGATGTTGCAGCTGTTTTTCACGATAGCGTTCTCGGCGGCGCCGTTAACGTTGTACATACCGCCGATAAGATGTTTGACGATGTTCGTGGAGACGATGGAGGAGATGGGAATGGAAGGAAGGGTTTATAGCCGGAGAGTCATCATCCCTCGCGCCAGAATTGCTTGGTCTCGCCTTCTCGATTGCTTCTTCTCCTCTTCTCCTCCTCCTCCTCGCCGTCCTTAATTTAATTAATTACTTGTTCGTCTTCTCTCCTCTGTAGATATATGTATCTCATGTTTACTTCCTTGATCACAATTTGGTATAATTCAAGATGATGATGATGATGATAGAGAGACTTATTGATTCTTTTAATAATTAGAGATGGATTTGTTGTGTGTTTCTCTCTTTTTAAACAAGTTATTGTAATCTGAGCGCAAGATCATCATCATCAGTATAGAAAGAGTTAATTTAGTTGGCGGTTGTGTAAGGCTTCAAGAACATCCCAGCCTCTCCTTGTGTTCTTCTTTCTCTGTTTTTTGTTTTTGGGAACATTTTCTCTGTTTGTTTGTGTTGCAGTATTTGATTAAATGGACGTTTCCACTAGTTTTTTTTTATTTATTTCAGAACTTTAAGGGTCTCGTGTATGTGGGTGTTTCTAGTAGGAGAAAGGAAGAAGAATATGAGATTACATACCGACACCGTAGAGTTTGGTCCTCAAGGCCTTCAAAGAAGAAGCTGTCCGGTTCTCTGAGAAGAAGCATTGATGGGTTTGTTCTTATTTGCTGCAACCGCTGCTCATGTCCTTTTGTTCTTTACATTCTCCAGTTTAACCAGCTGTCGGAATGTTCTCCGCATCGTCCACTCTCCTGAAAAAATCCGAAGACTAGTACTTTTAGTTACTACAACTCATCAAAGCTTATGCTGCCAAATCATAGGCTTTACTGTACTGCAACATATATATATATAGAGAGAGAGTTTATACAGAAGCAATGGCTTTGTTTTCTTTTTCAATTCCAAGGCATGATTTATTCCACCCACTTGATAAGTGATCAATCATCTGCTTCATGAACTACGTTTCTCCCATCCCCGCCTGTGCTTTTGCTTTTTCTGTCAACGATAAATGTTTTTGAAAAAAAATGTTTGATTACTTGAAGTATCTGTTTTACTTCCTTTAAGAAAACTTCATTGTGCAAATGCTCAATCAGTGTGGGATACAGGGAATCTGTTATTGGAAATGACTGGGATTTTCATTATCTTTATTAATGTTTTGCAAGTCTGAGACATAATACACTAATCAGCGTAAAAAAAGAAGATGATAGGTCGGTCCTATACGACTTCTAGTTAATGACATCGCAAGGAGGGAAATTAGCAAAGCATCTCTGAGGAAGCTGAAGAGCCATGGATCGGTCAATGCCTGAGAGTGGAGGTCCATTGGCAAGGAGGCAAAGACAAGGACGACCAAGTGTGACAACCGCAGAGCAACACGACTCCGTTGGTGGGATTGGGCTGAAAGGAGCTACTGCTGCTCTACACGGTATCAGCTGAACCAGAGCCGAAAAGAATGTTCTGCTGCACATCCCCACTTCTTCAACAGGCAACATCAGTGGAGGTGGTTGCTGGTCCTCTTGCTGTGCTGTGACTATGGTAAGAACAGTTATGGTCATGAGCAGTGTCATTGCTAACCCAACTCTCATGGGTTTCATTATCATGTAAACTAATAATAGTAGTAATAAGATGATGCATTGAGATGATAGCTTCTTTATACTATGAAGAAGGGGTGCCATGTCATGCCGTTAGACACCTTTCATCTACCTCACAACCAAATATATCCTCATGGTTACTCCGTGTGTCTCCCACTCTTTAGAGCTTTGATCCTCGATCTAGCTTTACTACATCCATTTACCAAAATGATGTCAAGCTTATCTAGTTTCATTGGTGATCTTAGTTATAAAACGGTAAAGCTGTTTTTTATCCAGTAAGTGATGCTATAGGCTAAAGCAATTATGTTCAATAGGCGGCAAGTAAGCGTTACGTATAATACTATCCACTGGTGGATTATTGGTGGTTTATTTGGGAATAGTACGTTAACAAATTAGGTATTTTAGTTTTGTTTGATCATAAAATTATTTTAATAAATTATCAAAATCAGATATAGAAAACAAAAGAAATTAGACAAGTTTTGTAAATTATAGTAATATTATTAATTAATTTAATAAATTTAAACTAATTTAGATCTATTTAAATAGTTTTTGAATTGTGAAAGCTGATTTCAAATAATTTAAACAAATTT